>RJWJ010000854.1:24514-169622 GCA_004363605.1 Indri indri
TTTTTTTTTTTTTTTTTTTTTTTTTTTTTTTTTTTTTTTTTTTTTTTTTTTTTTTTTGAGACAGAGTCTCTCTCGCCGGGGGCGAGTGCCGTGGTGTCAGCCTAGCTCACAGCAACCTCAAACTCCTGGGCTCGAGCAATCCTACTGTCTCAGCCTCCCGAGTAGCTGGGACTACAGGCCTGCGCCACCATGCCCAGCTAGTTTTTTTCTATATATATATTTTTAGCTGTCCAGGTAATTTCTTTGTATTTTTGGTAGAGACGGGGTCTCGCTCTTGCTCAGGCTGGTCTCGAACTCCTGAGCTCAGGACAATCCGCCCGCCTTGGCCTCCCAGAGTGCTAGGATTACAGGCGTGAGCCACCGCGCCCGGCTCTTCTGCGTATTTTCAAAAAGCCTGTCTTCATGCTCACTAATTCTTTCATCTGCTTCATCAGTTCTGCTGTTGAGAGACTGTTGCATCTTTCAGTTTGTCACTTTAATTTTTTAGCTCCATAATTTCTTCTTGATTTTTTTCATTATATCAATCTCTTTGTTAAATTCCTCTGTTAGTATTCTGAATTCTTTCTCTGTGTTGTCTTGAAGTTCACTGAGCTTCCTCGGAACAACTGTTTCGAATTGTCTCTCTGAAAGGTCACATATCTTGGTCACTCTGGGATTTGCCACTAGTAGCTTATTTAGTTCGTTTGGTGAGGTCATTTTTCCTGGATGTCCTTGATGCCTGTGGATGTTCATTGATGTCTGGACATTGAAGAATTAGGTTGTTATTCTAATCTCCACGGTCTAGGGTTGTATTTACCCATTCTTCTTTCCAGGTATTCAAAGGGAATTGAGTGTTGTAATCTAACTGTCAGCTAACTGAAACCATATCAGCAATAGGGGGTGCTCCAAGCCCAGTATTGCTTCAACTCTTGCAAACTCCTGGTGGTACTGCCTTGATGGACTTGGGTAAGTGATGGGAGAATTCCCTGAATTACCAGGCAATGTCTCTCATTCTCTGTCCTCACTTTCCCCCAAACAGAAGGAGTCTTACTCTCCATGCTGGGCTTCCTGGAGTTGGGGGAGGGGTGACATGAGCACTCCCCCATGGCCACCACAGCTATACTGCACCCAGTCACATCTGAAGCCAGCACAATCTCACCCCAGGCCTGTGGCAACTACTGCCTGGCTACCATTGATGTTTATTCAAGGCCCAAGGGCTCTCTAGTCAGCATGTGGTGAATCCTTTTAGGACTGATTCCTTCCCTTCAGGGCAGCAAGCTTGCTTCTTGCCCAGCATGAGTCCAGAAATGCCCTCTAGGAGCTATGGCCTGGAATCAGGGGCTTCAAGAATCTTCTTAGTACTTCATTTTACTATGGCTGTGCTGGCACTCAAGTTGCAAGACAAAAACTTTAATACTCTCCCCTTTCATTTCCCCAGCTGGAAGGTTTCTCTCCTGGAGCTTCACTGCTTGGAGTTGGGGGAGGGGTGATGCACACACTCCTTTGGCTGCAACAGATGGCGTCTCACTGGGTCATATGTGCCCCAAGTCCACTGGCTCTGAGCCCAGCACAACAGCAGGACTTGCTCAAAAACTGCGGGTTTTGTGGCCTGACTCCCTTTCAAATTTATTCTGGGCCCCAGGCTGCTTTCGTCATCTGGTGGTAGAACTAGCTAGAACTCAGGTTCCTACTGCTAGGATGGAGGATTCCCCTCTGGCCAGGGCTGGACTAAATGCTCCCTTCACGGGTACCAGCAGAATTCTGCCCTGTGTTGTGTTGCCCTGTGTTGTGTTTCCCTGTGACAGGGTGGCCCTGAGTTCCAATGCAAATTTCCACAATCCCTTTGATCTTCCTCCAAGCAAGCAGATTCTCTCTCTACCTGGTGCTGGTGCAGTGCTACTAAGGCATGGGGGAGAGTTGGTGTATCAATGCAAGACTATTTTTCCTACCCTCTTCTGTGATTTTTTTTTCCTTGGTGTAATGTTAAAACTAAGTACTGTGGTTGCTCACTTGATTTTTGGTTCTTAGGAAGGTGCTTGCTTGCATAGATAGCTATTCAATTTGGTATTGCTGCTAGGGGGATAATCACCGGAGAGTTCTATTTGGCCATCTTTCTCTACCTCAGTTCCACATATAACTTTTAAGATATATGATATAGTAGTTTGGGTTCCCAGGGGAAACCAACTCTGCAATGTAGACTAGAAGGCAAGAAGTTTATTAGAGAATGCTCTCAGGATCGATACAGAGGAGGAAAGAAAGAAAGCAGTTTTGGCCAGAGGGGGAGTTTGGCTCTGATGCAGTCCCAACAAAGTCCTCAGTTGACCCAATGAGAATCTTTCAAACTGAGATGACTTTCTTCAAAATTGTCTCAAAATGGGACAAGAATATCAGGCCTTTTAATTTTTTTGTTGTTGTTGTTAAATTTGTTTAAGCCCACATGAATCAGTATTAGGTGTGAGAACCCCTGGAGAACGGAGTGAAGCAGCTTTCTACAACTTGGGAGAAATTCCCTTAAAGGACTAACAGGAGAGGATTGTGAGATAACAAACACTTCCAACCACTGGAGAAAATATTAATACATTTTTCAATTGTGATGAGAAATCTGGGTGGTGCATTACAGTATCACCTACAATTATCATTCAAAAATTTTCTAAAATTTTAATGTCGTCTTTAAGGAACACGTGCTTTTTCCAGTAGAAGTTCTTGAAATATAAACATTTAAAATTATATTTGAATTCTTGATGCGGCGGGCAAGGAGCGTGGCAACTGACGCCAAGCCGTGTGGGCAGAAGCGGTCCGGGGTGGGACCTACACCAGTCGCGCTCATTGCTGGGCGAGCTAGGCCAGGCCAGGAGGGCGGGGGGACCCAGGGGGCTGCGAAGCTGCCATCGGCGAAGCGGCGGCTGAGGAACCGGTCGCGGCGGGCCCAGGAGGCGGGCCGGGGGAGCAGCCAGAGCTGGCGCTGCTCCAGCCGCGGCCGCCGCCTCCGCCGCCGTCCCCGACGTCCTCGGTGTCCACGCTGGACCTGGGCAAAAAGCAGGGGCGCTGGGAGCTGTTCCAGAAATGGCAGAGGCTCGCCTCCGAGGGCGCTGCCAGGCTCCTGCTGGACACCTTTGATTAGCAGGGCCTGGTAAAGCACACAGGAGGCTGCCACTGTGGAGCAGTTCGTTTTGAAATTTGGGCTCCAGCAGACTTGCACGGCTTTGACTGCAACTGCAGCATTTGCAAGAAGCAGCAGAATAGACACTTCATTGATCCGGCTTCTCTCTTCAAGCTCCTGAAGGGAGCCGAGAATATAACCACTTACACGTTCAATGCGCACAAAGCCCAACACATCTTCCGCAAGAGATGTGGTGCTCAGAGCTTCTACACTCCTCGCTCAAACCATGGAGGCTTTGGAATTGCCCCCCACTGCCTGGATGAGGGCACCGTGCAGAGTGCAGTCACTGAGGAGTTCAATGGCAGCTGTTGGGAAAAGGCCATGAAGGAGCACAAGACCATCAAGAACATGCCTAAAGAGTGAGCTTCTTTCTCCCTGTCCCTTCCTGAAAAGGAGGAATGATTGGGGCCAGCAGCCGTGCTGTCCCTGCCACACCTGAGTGTTGCTCCTGGATATGGCCGCCCCAGCCTGCTGGCTCCGCTGGCCAACAGCCACCTTGATCTGTGCCGTTTGCTCCAGCTATCAGTTTCTTTAGGCAGCTCTTTGTCTTTCCTTAGCCCAGATTTTGATGTAGGCTAGTTGACATCCTTCCTTCTCTTCCCAACTTTTGTGTGATCTTATAGGGAAAAAAAATAAATATTTTTAAAATTAAAAAAATAAAAATTATATATGAATTCTAACATGATCAGTTTCTTCCATTTTTAAATTCATATGAGGATTGTGAACACTTAGAAAAAGACTTTTAACAATCAAGTATCTATTTGAAAAGAAAAAAATGCTTCACTTAAGTTTTCACCAAATGATGTTTTCTCTTTTGAGGCTTCCTGCACAATAACATCACTCAAATTATATTAATTAATTGAAAATTATTTACATTGAATGATTTAATTAGCCTAACACATTCCATCAAAATGTGATTTTTTCTGAACTATTAAAACCAGATAGAAGATTTAAAATAGAATCTCGACTATTCGCTAAACAAGATTAATCATTGCTTTAAAAGTTAAGTTTGCTTTGTCTTACATGTATCCTTTCCTTTCTGGAATCGTAATGATGTTCTTAAGCTTCTGACTCAAAGCTTTAAAGTCTGCAGAATTTTTACATAGTCTTTTAATCCTTTGTCTTTGTCTAGTAAACATGGTTAAAGATTAGGAAATTTAAAAACTGGATTGATCACTACACTAATGAAGACTGTATTTTGCATAGAACCTTCAGCTATGAAAATAAGCAACAACTTATGTGGTCAGAGTTTACATGGGATAAAGAGGCAAGGTTTTCCATAGGAGGTGTGCACAGGCTAAAAGGGTAGGTGAAAGCCCAGAACAGAAACTCGCAAACTGGACTTGAGAAAATAATGGTGATTGGGGTAGATGCAGGGGTTGGAAAGAATTTTTGTCCAGGAAATAGCTCTCCAACTTAATTCTTGAGTCTTTTACTTTATGTCCCCTCAACTTTGTTGAGATATAATTGACCAATAAAAATTGTATATGATTATGGTGTATAACATGATGTTTTAATATAAGTATACATTGTGAAATGATTACCACGATCACATTAATTAACATATCCATCACCTCACATAGTTACCTTTTTTTGTGCTGAGAATACTTAAGGCCTACTCTCCTAGCAAATTTCATGTATGAAATACATTGTTATTAACTATAGTCATTATGCTCTGGTTGGAGTAGAAAGGGGATAATTCCTTTCCTCCCCATCATAAAGGGTCACAGATGACATCCCTAAAGCAAACGACATGTTAAGAAAAGAAGCATAATAAATTTATTAAGATGCATAATGTATGAGAGCCACATAAAAATACAAAGAGTTCAAAAAATGGGCCAGGTGATTGATACTTTAATATCCTCCTTATTGGAAAGAGTTAAGTTATGGAAGGAGCTGTAAATGAATGGGCCCAAAATCCAGGAAATAGTTTGTAAAAAATCGTTGTTAGACATTAAATTGAACCAAAGGACAAACAAGAGCTTGCGGACAAGTTATGGAAAGGTGAGGAGCAGAAATGCATTGTGAACAAAGATTGTTTTAGTATGCAGACACAGTTCCCCAGGAAATCTCTTGGAGCTTTCTTTGTAAAAATAGATAAAAAATTGATATGGGCATGGTGACAAGTCTAGGCATGATGTCTGTTCTTTTCTCTTCTCCAATGGTTAAGTTTTCCTGGTTATTTTATTTGATTCCTAGGGTTTTTAAGACAATTGTATTCCTTTTAGAAGTTTTCTCAGTTAGATAATGTGATTTTCAGAGGCAGCCCCTCTCAGTACTTTAGAAAAGAAAGAGTATTAGAGAGACAGGAAGGCAGGGGAAGGTCATAGAGAGACCTTGAGGCTGGTTCTTTAGTTTAGCATGCCATAACACCATATGTTGAGGTATCTATTTCTGACCCCAATATTGAAAAATGGGTCTCCAGAATTTATGTATCTTTTAACTACAAGTTTATATTCTTTGATCAACATATCCCTAATTCCCCCATCCCTAACCCCTGGTAACCACCCTTCTATTTTCTACTTCTATGAATTTGATTTTTTAGATTTTACATATAAATGGGATCATCTGATATTTGTCTGTCTGTGTCTGGCTTATTTCACTAGCATAATGTCCTCCAGGTTCATCCATGCTGTCACAGACGGAAGGATTTCCTTCTTTTTAAAGACTGAATAATATTCCATTATAAATGGAATATAAATGAAAATAAAATGGAAATAAAATTCCATTATAAATGATAGGCATGATTTGTTTACATATGTTGGCTATTCTTAACAATACTGTAATAAACATGGGAGTGCTGACAGTGATTTTATATCTTTGGATATATTCTCAGAAGTAGGATTGCTGGGTTATATATATTGGATCATACAGTAGTTTTATTTTTAATTTTTGAGGAACCTCTATACTATTTTCCATAATGTCTTTACCAATTTACATTCCCAACAGCAGTGGAAAAGGGTTCGTTTTTCTCCACATCCTCATTGACACTTGTTATCTTTTTACTTTTTAATGATAGCGATAATAACAGATGTGAGATGCTATCTCATGGTTTTGATTTGCATTTCTGTGATGATTAGTGGTGCTGAGCACCTTTTGGTGTACCTGTTAGCTATTCATATGTCTTTTAGAATAATGTCTATTCAGGTCCTTTAACTATTTTTTTAACCAAGTTATTTATTGTTTTACTATTGAATTGTGTAAGTTCTTTATATATTTTGAATATTAATCCCTTATTACATAAATAGTTTGCAAATATTTTCCTCCATTCTGTAGGTTGTCTTTTCATTTTGTTGATTTTTTTATGGTTCAGAAACTCTACATTTTGATATAGTCTCGCTTGTCTATTTTTGCTTTTGTTGCCTGTGCTTTTGCTGTCATAACCAAAAAATCATTGCCCAGACCAAGGTTATGGAGATTTTCCTTCATTTTTTCTTTTAGAAATTTTAAGGTTACAGGTCTTATGTTAAAATCTTTAATCCATTTTGAGTTTTTTATTGGTATTTTTTTCCCCCTGTTAGAACTGCTGTTGCCACACCCCATACTTTTGGTATGTTTTGTTTCCATTATCATTTGTCTCTAGATATTTTTGAATTACCTTTTGATTTCTTGTTTGACCTACTGAAATTTGAAGAGTGTGTTGTTTAATTTCTACATGTTTGTGAATTTTCTCATTTTTTTTACCTGCTCTTGTTTCTAGTTTTATAACATTATTGTCAGAAAAGATGCTTGATGTGGTTTCAATCTTCTTAAATTTGTTAAGACTTGTTTTGTAGCCTGACATATGATCTATCGTAGTGAATGTTCCACATGTCCTTAAGAAGAATGCGTATTTTGCTGTCATTGCATGGAATATTCTGTGTATGTCTGTTAGGTCAGTTTGGTCTAAACTGTGTTTAAAGTTCAACATTTCTTTGTTGATGTTCTGTCTCGATAATCTATATTGTTGAAAGTAGAGTATTGAAGTTCTCTACTATTATCATATTTATTTGTGTTTCTTCCTTTAGATATGTTAACATTTGCTTTATATATTTAGGTTCTCTTTTGATGGGTATTTCTCCTATCTAATTAAAACTATGTATCCTTTCATTAAAGATTGTTTTGATTTCTTTCTTTTTATCTTTTTTATATTTACTATATGTTTTGGCATTGTGGTTGTCATGTGATTTACATAAAATATCTTATAGTTATAACAATCTATTTTAAGCAGATAACAAATTAAATTTGAAATAACAAGTTGTAGCTATAGTTATTTTCAATATTTTTAACCTTTAATCTTTATATTACAGTTAAAATGGATTTATATCCCACCGTTACACTATTAGAATATTCTGAATTTTACTGTATATCTACCTTTATCAATGAGTTTTATATTGCCATATTTTTTTCACATCTTTTTTTTTGCATCTTTTTGCTTCAGCTTTTAGAACTTCCTTTAACATTTATTTCTGTTCCCTCCTTTAGATATGTTAATATTTGCTTTGTATATTGACGTTCTCTTTTGTTTGGTGCATCCATATTAATAATTGTTATTTTTTGTAAGGCGGGTCTAGTGGCAATAAACTACCTCAGCTTTTGTTTGTCAGGGACAGACTGTTTTCTGATGGATAGATTTCCTGGGTAAATTATTCTCAGTTGGCAGTTTTTTTTCCTTTAGAGTATTGAATATATAATCCCATGCTCTTCCAGCTTTTGAGAGTTCTGCTACAAAATTCACTAAAAGCCTTTCATGGGGTCCTTTTGCAATTTGAGACAACTGTGTGCATGAGATGCTTACATTTGCTGTCTCAGTGGTATGCTCAAGGAGACATCCTGGGGCAGGGGGAATGAGGTGAATGGAAAATTTGTGGCATCTGTGTGCCAGTTGGGGGTTGTTAGGTGAGGCATTCCAATTAACTCATGGAGTGGCTTCCTGATGTAGTCCATAGAGTGGTTAGTAGGATTTGCATGCAGCCTCTCTTCTCTGCTCCCAATCTTCCCCAACCACTCAGCTGTGCCAATTATCTTGGTATTCTTGGTGGGATGAAAAAGAAATATGCCTTACTGGCAGTGTCCTTTACAGGTGGAGGAAAGCAAGGCTCTAATTCTCTGTGCTCTCACTTTTTCCCTGTAAGAGAAATCATGAGCCAAGACAGGTCCCTTTTGGCAGTAAGCTGTGCCACCTTGGGGGAGGGTTATCACGGATAAAAGTGAAAATGCTCTCATCCTTTCCAGTGTGTCTACACTTATATATTTTTTCTCCAGTGGTGTGCTGCTCCTTATACACTGAATTCTCAGACTCCCACAGAGATACTTTCATTTGAGAGTAGTTGTCAAAATTGATGTTTCTGAGGGGGATGATGAAAGAGAGTTCTTACTCTTTTTGCTGATGTCACTCTCCTCAAGTCTGTTACTTTCTAACTGTACTTCGGAATTTATACAAGAGCCTAGGATTTTTCAGTGTCAAGTGGAGAGGCAGAGCAGAGCATAAGTTTAATATTTAATGAATGCCAATTATAGGCTAGGGAATTTTGTTCAGTTCTTTGTGCGCATATTTCAGCAGATCTTCGTTTCAGCCCTATGAGGTCACATTATTATCCCCATTTGACTGAGGAAAAAACTGAGACTGAAAGGTAAGTTAGTTGCCCTAGGAGACATGGGAAATAAATGACAGAGCCAGGATTCAAACCAAGGCGTGTCTTGACTTCAAACTCATTTAAGTTCCACTGTTGGATGCTGCATCCGCATGGTACCATTTTCTAATTTACTATCGCCATCCTGTTATTATACTTCTCTGATTTGCATTGCAGTATGTCTTCCTTAACTCTCGGAAAAAGAAATAAACCCAATTCTTTTAGCTTAGAGGTAGATCTGAAGATGGATTCTAACTGGGAAATTGTGAAAAACTGGCCTTTAAAACTCATTTTTTTTTCTTTTACTTTTTTAGGGAAATCTGTTCTTGAGAAGTGACATGCTCTTCATTTTCAATAAAAGAAAAAAAAGGAGGGACTCTTTAGAGTTAAAGATACAGTTTAATTCTCCAATGCCATTGTATTTTTCTCTCACATTGAAAAAAATGCATTGAATCTCAGCAGAGACTCTTTTTTTATTATTTCAGCATATTACAGGGGTACAAATGTTTAGGTTACTTATATTGCCTTTGCCGCACCTGAGTCAGGGCTTCAAGCCTGTCCATCCCCCAGACGGTGCACACTGCACGCATTAGGTGTGAATATACCCCTCTCCTCCTCCCTGCTTCCACCTTCTTGACACCTGATGAATGTTACTACTATATGTGCACATAGTGTTGATCAGTTAATACCAATTTGATGGTGAGTACATGTGGTGCTTATTTTTCCATTCTTGGGATACTTCACTTAGTAGAATGGGCTCCGGCTCTATCCAGGATGATACAAAAGGTGCTACATCACCATTGTTTTTGGTGGTTGAGTAGAACTCCACGGTATACACATACTACATTATATTAATCCACTCGTGTATTGATGGGCACATGTATTGACGTTTCCACATCTTTGCAATTGTGAATTGTGCTGCTATAAACATTCTAGTGCAGATGTCTTTTTTATAGAATGTCTTTTTTTCCTTTGGGTAAATGCCTAGTAGTGGGATTGCTGGATCAAATGGTAGTTCTAATTTTAGCTATATTCTATAGCTATATTCTTTAGCTATAGTTCTAATTTTAGGTATATCCATATTACTGTCCATAGAGGTTGTACTAGTTTGCAGTCCCACCAGCAGTGTATGAGTGTTCCTGTCTCTCCACATCCACACCAACATTTATTGTTTGAGGACTTTTTGATAAAAGCCATTTTCACTGGAGATAAGTGATATCTCATTGTGGTTTTGATTTGCATTTCCCTGATGATTAGAGATGTTGAGCATTTTTTCATATGTTTGTTGGCCAGAGACTCTTTAACAGAACAAAATAGTCCTGTGGCGTTTTCTCATTTTCTGTAGCAGGAAACTTGTTAGTCTGTGATATCACCCTTAACAAAAGTTATATTCTATTTAGAGAAACCCGTAATTCCTGGTAACATAAAGCCTACATTATATATGTGTGTGTGTGTATATATATATATATAATTTGAGACCAGGATTCCAGAAAGCTATAATTACTTAATTTTATAACAGTTCTTAGAGCAAATATCTCTATCCATTCTGTGTGTGTTTTTTAATCTTTTTGTTTCTTCTCTCTTATGCATCTGATTACTTTTCAACAGGCAGACTATTGGGAGAAATGTAAAGAAGACATAGTTGACAGAAAAGCTACTCCAAGAAAATATGTTGTATATGCAGCATGACAGTTGGGTGTAAAATTTAGCATTTCCCTACCCTTGTCTCATTTCTATTCTCACAATCACTCATTATCATCAAATTATAGCTGCTTGTCTTTTTGCAATGCTTGCCCTTTATGTTAAAATGACTATATTTTACTGGAAATCTAGATATGCCATCAATTAACATTTATGTGTGACTTTTCTATTGATTGTGACTCTCCAATAAAAGTAAAACTGTTCTCAAACTCTAAAACACTGTGGATGAATCTGTGAAGTTTATTTAAACTGTCATGTGAAAGAATTCACTTTTTCTTCATTTAGTTTAATCCTCTGTTTATTGACATGTAAAAATATAGGAAATATACTGTTAAAAATATATGAAAGAATTTCAGAAGCAAATTAAGACTACAAATAAATTACATTGTGAATTTAAAATCACAAATTGTTTAAAGGTAAACTTGAAAATTAACTGAAATAATTACTATTTAAAGAAAATATGTTGTTGCTATTACCCATTTTCACTTGATTAAAGAATAAACTGATCAAATCATAAACTGAAACTTTGACACCAAAAATAATTGGATAAAGTATATGTTTGGACCCCACAATTTTTCCAATTTTATTTAAAATTATTAGAAGCACACAATTGATGTATATTCTAATTGAAGTATTTAATGGATCCAGATGGAAAACTATTAAAAATTATACCCAGGGGTTTTCATGTCATGCCATTGGTTTATTAAAATAAATGAATAGACCTGTCAATAAATGAATGCAACTTTTTCTAATATTAGGCAGTCTGTTCAATTTGGTTCTAACAAAACTTTGATTTCAATAACTTTGCATCAAACTTGAAGAGGCTACTTAGAAACTTTTTAAAGCCAGTATTACACAACTTCAATGGTTCAAGCAAGCTAATTGTGCTGTCGAATATCATTTTCATTGATTATTTTTAGAAGAGGTAGCTCACATCTGTCAACTTTTATTGTGTATTTTTGATGGGAGCTAATGTGCTTTGCCAACTGTTTACCACAATCATCAGCAAGTATGTGTGTCTATGTGTGTGTGTGTTTTTATGTTAACCTTTGTTTATTATGTTAATGTATGTAAATGACATTCTAAATAGCTGGATAATAGCCTGCAAAAGGTATGCAAAATCTTGGAAAATAAAATGCTTTGGAAACATTGATTTTAAAAAAAGCATTAATTACAAATTTGTGGGTACTTATAATTTTTATAACATTGTAGTTAAGTAGTGGAGGAATATGATTACAGGCTACTTAATATTTTTTTAGTAAGGACATGTACTTTCCACCAAAACTCTAGTTAGAATTTCACATGAAATGTGTAACTTAGAAAATAATAATAAGAGAGCTTCCGGGTAGCTGAACACGTGGAGGTTCCTAGAGGGAGATTTGCCCAGGGAGTGCCTGGAAGCTCCAAGGACCCTTCCTCCATACCTCGCTCAATGCTCTTCATCTGAGCTTGGAAAATAGGATGAAAATCTGTTAGAAAACTGCGTTGTGTCTTACAGAAGGTCTGCAGACCTACTCTGTGGGGACAGGATAGACAACACCTCTCACACAGGCCACAGTAAACATAGGTGTGCAGGAAGCCTTTGCCATGGGAGCCAGGGAGCTTGGGAGCTCCACACCCACCTACCATCTCACCCCTGAGGCCAGCCAACCCAGGATGGAAGAAGATGTTGACTCACCACCTCAAAACTCCCTGGAAACTATGCAGCTGAAGGACAGCCTTCTGCTGAATGGAGTCAGCCTGGTGGTGGGCAACATGATCAGCTCAGGGATCTTTGTCTCACCAAAGGGTGTTCTGGTATACACTGCCTCCCATGTGCTGTCATTGGTTGTGTGGACCATTGGTGTGCTCTTCTCTGTTGTGGGTGCCCTTTGCTACACACAGCTGGGGACTACTATCACCAAGTCAGGGGCCAGCCATGTTTATATACTCGAGGCCTTTGGGGGCTTCATTGCCTTCATCTGCCTGTGGGCCTCACTGCTCATTGTTGAGCCCACCAGTCAGCCCATCATCGCCATCACCTTCACCAACTACATCATCCAGCCCTCCTTCCCTACCTGCAACCCCCTGTACCTGGCCTGTGGTCTCCTCGCTGCTGCTTGTGTATGTCTGCTGACATTTGTGAACTGTGCCTATGTCAAGTGGGGCACACATGTGCAGGATATGTTCACTTACACCAAGGTCCTAGTGCTCATTGCCGTCATTGTCATGGGCCTCATTAAATTGTGCCAGGGACACTCTGAGCACTTTGAGGACACCTTTGAGGGTTCCTCCTGGGACATGGGAGACTTGTCTCTTGCCCTCTACTCTGCTTTCTCCTCTTATTCAGGTTGGGACACCCTTAATTTTGTAACAGAAGAAATCAAAAACCCAGAAAGAAATTTGCCCTTGACCATTGGGATTTCTATGCCAATTGTGACGCTCATCTACATCCTGACCAACGTGGCCTATTACACGTGCTGAGCATTTCAGATGTCCTTAACAGTGATGCCATGGCTGTGACGTTTGCTGACCAGACATTTGGCATATTCAGCTGGACCATCCCCATTGCCGTTGCCTTGTCCTGCTTCGGGGGCCTCGATCCATCTGTCTTTGCTTCATCAAGGCTGTTGTTCGTGGGCTCCCATGAGGGTCACCTCCTGGACCTTCTGTCCATGATCCACATTGAGCATTTTACACCCATCCCTGCTTTATTGTTCAATTGCATCATGACACTCATCTACCTCATCGTGGAGGATGTTTTCCTGCTCGTCAACTACTTCAGCTTCAGCTACTGGTTCTTTGTGGGCCTGTGTGTCGCTGGACAGCTCTACCTTCGCTGGAAGGAGCCCATGCGGCCCCAGCCTCCCAAGCTGAGCCTGATCTTTCCCATCGTGTTCTGCATATGCTCCATGTTTCTGGTGGTTGTGCCCCTCTTCAGTGACACTGTTAATTCCCTCATTGGCATCGGGATTGCCCTCTCTGGGATCCCTGTCTACTTCCTGGGTGTTTACCTGCCAGAGAGTCATGGAGGCCAGTCTTTATTCAGAATGTCTTGGCTGCTGTCACCAGAGTCACCCAGTAGTTTTGCTTTTGTGTGCTGACTGAGCTTGATGTAGCTGAAGAAAGAAAAGTTGAGAGGAAAACTGACTAGAGGCTAGAGGCAACTTCCCCTGAAGCCCAGAAAGCTGACCACAGGTGGCTGTGGCCACCAAAGTCCTGGTAACAAGACTGTGTGGGCTCAACTCTCCTGAATTAAAGGAGCCTTGGACCCACATCATATAAGGGGTCTCGGGGCAATGCTCACTGTGACTGGTATGCTCCCGGAAGACACTCAGGGTCTGGAGCCAGCCTCAAAGTGGGGACTTCGGAGGGTGGGAAGCAGGTTGGGGAACAGGGGAATGGTCATTTTGTTTTACTCCTGGTGGGTAGGTGCAGCTCTTACTTGGTAAGTTGCGGTGGGGGAAGGAGTGCTAGGTTGCTAGCTATGGCTGGTGACTTCTGAATTTGATATCTGAGGTTTGAACCAGGAGTCTTACAGTGGGGCTGCTTTATGGAAATTTTTCATCTGACCAGGTCCAATCATCTGACTTTAGAGGCCTGAAATGCTGCAATTTCTTCCTCTGGCTCAAAATCCTTCTATGGAGAGAGAGTTGTATTCCATTATTTATTGATATTATTTAATCCAGAACACCAATTCTGAGAAAGCATTAGCATTCATTCGTCTACAGGATGCAACAGGCTGACTGTATTTAAAAATTCAAAGTACCCGAAAGCTGAGTCCCTCTGCCCCATGTGGTGGCGAGTCAGACTCTGATCACAGATTTCATGTCCATTTAGCACAATCTTCTGTTAAGTCTTATCTGCAACAGTGAACTTTAAAGATTTTTCTACTCATGGACCTGTTACCTGTTAGTATATAGATCACATGTTATAAGCCCCTCGTTCAGGTCCAGCAAGGGCAAATGAACAAATTCCTGAGTCAGAAGAAACAATGTGAAGGATAATCCTTTGTTTTAATTTAGACCATGGGTCTTTGTTCTAGTTGATATAAAGTAAATCTCCAGGTTTCTGGCATGAACTTCGACAGGGCTGAAACTGTTCTGGAATCAGGTGGATCGCCTGAATTCTTTCAGCTGTCAGTGGCTTGGAGAACATTTCGTGGGCCCAAATTATCAAATAACTTGTTTCTCTCTGTAAGGGCCAGTGTGAGGGACTGCTGTGCAGACCCAAGCAAGCCTACCCTGGTGCTATAAGAGGTCATTGTCTTTTTCTGAAAACCTAACGTCAGGCTGCATCCTCCTCTTCTGTCTCTGGCACAAGACTTTGTTTACATTTAGAGCTGCCTTGGTGTGGGTCCTCAGGATAATGCACTCCTCTCCTGCCAACCTCCCTGTGCTCCTGAGGTCTGGTGGGCTTCAGTCTCAGGAAAAGCTTGGTACATGTGGGGACTTCTATTTTCTTTCTGTGGAGATCTGTGAAGATTGGGAGAAAAGCCACTTCAACCTCAATCTGACTGCTCAGCAGACTGCATGAGTGGAAGCAACTAATTCTGGTGCTCAGGCTGGGCTTTGGCACCCTGGTCAGGCCAGAGCAGTAGGTCTGGCCTAATGGATCTTCCTGCATGGGCAGGGCAGCTGCATTGGCTTGTACAAGTGTTTTGTGATACCCCCACTGTCATCCTGGGCCCAGAAGAACCAGCTGACTTAGCACAGCTCATGGGCCTCTGATCCTTACGTTTTGGAACTGGTCAACGGTAATGTCAAGAACTATGAGGCAGTCTTCCTTTCTGATCATTCTTCTCCACCAAACTTGCCCAGTCGCAGACAAAGGAGTAACCTTGATCACACACCTGCTCAATAAAGAAGACTGAAGGGAGAAAAAAAAAAAAGAGAAAAAAATAATAATAAGATACTTTAATAAGTAAAGAGTGCATGTCGTTATATCTTGAGTATCTACTAAAAAAGAGCATAGGAGTGTGTAATTACAAAGCTAACAGAGAAGTAAAATAAGATATTAAAGATATATTTAATCCAAAAGAAGACAAGAAAACAGATTTTAAAAGGGCACAAAACAGATGATACAAATAGAAATGAAGTGTTAAAATGATAGGTATGCCCACATATATATTTATATTACATATAAAATGAATAAATACTCCAATTAAATAGTGAAGAATCGGCCAGGTCGGTGGCTCACGCACGTAATCCTAGCACTCTGCGAGGCCGAGGCAGGTGGATCGTTTGAGCTCAGGAGTTCGAGACCAGCCTGAGCAAGAGCGAGACCCCGTCTCTACTAAAAATAGAAAGAAATTGGCCAGACAACTAAAAATAGAAAAAATAGCGGGGCATGGTGGCGCGTGCCTGTAGTCCCAGCTACTCAGGAGGCTGAGGCAGAAGGATCGCTTGAGCCCAGGATTTTGAGGTTGCTGTGAGCTAGGCTGACGTCACGGCACTCTAGCCCAGGCAACAGAGTAAGACTATGTCTCAAAAAAAAAAAAAAGTGAAGAATCTGAGATTAAATTAAAAATAGAGATATATGCTACTGACAAGAAGGGTACCTTTAATATAAGGAAATGAAAGGTTTTTCAAGTGAATAAATTCTCTTCATGCTTTCAAGGCAGAAAAGAGAATTTATGATCACTGCACAGGGTCTGCTGTCACCTCTGTCAAAGGACTTACTGGGATTATTAGAACAATTCTTGATTTTTGTGCTTGCCAAAGATACTTGGTAGGGAATATAAATGTGTACTATCTAGTTTTAAATTCACTTTACTATGCTTTTAGAAATTTACGGAAAGATGCTATACAGGTCACTCAGTTTTTGAGCCTTGTATATATTCTACCTATAAGAAAACTTTAACTTCTCATTTAACAACCATTACAGGAATTATACATTTACAGATAGAGTGTGAAAATAAATTAGAGGATCCCGATGACATCATTATACCCTTGCTTTTCTCTTTTTTAATAACAAATTTATTTTAAAGGTTATATGGCTAAATAGAAAATGCATATACTTAGGGGTCAAAAAGACTAGCTTATAATCCTTACTATATTCCTTGACATCTGAGTAACCTTGGAAACTTAGTGTTTCTGAGCTGCGTTTACCTCATTTTAAAAATGGAAATAGAGATACTTACCTTAGCCAAAAAAAAAAAAAAGTAGAAAGACTTGAAAAAGATATACCATATAATCAGTAACCTAAGAAAGCAGATTTATCCATATGGATATATGCAAAGTGGAATTTAAGGAAGGATGGATATCTAGATAGAAAGCAAGATAATTATTAACGACAAAAGTTTCAATCTTCCAAACATACAGCAGTTTTAAATTTGTATTCACCTAAAGACATAGTGTCAAAATTAATAAAGCAAAAGTGGACAGAACTAAAGAAGGAAACTAAAATTTCCTAATTTCGGTGTGAGATTTTAGCACTTCTGTCTCAGTAACTAATAGAACAAGCAGAAAAAAATGTGCATGGGATATAGAAGAATACAATTCACAAATATGAAGTGTACCCTACATGAGATACTGTATTCATCAGTTGGAGAATACATAAGTTTTTCGATGTGGAACAGTTTGAAATTGAAAAACTTACTAAAATTGACCATATCCTGGACTAAATAGAAAGTGTTCCCAAATGTTTTAAATTAAATAATATAGTATGTTTTCTGACCACAATGCAATTAAGCTAGATATAAATAAAAAAGATAATTAAAAAGTCTTATATGTCAGGAAATAAACAAAATACACTTCTAAATAATCATTGTGCAAAGAAAAAAAATCAATGAATATTAGAAAATATTTTGACCTGATTAATAGTGAGAAAAGGATATATAAAATTTGTAATGCAGTTAAATCAGTACTCAGAGTGACATTTATCACTTTAAATACATATTTCATAAAGAAAGAAAAGTTTGAAAATCAATTATCTGGAACTCTATCTCAGGAAGTTTAAGAAATAACATAAAATGAAAACCAAAGAAAGTAGAAGAAAGAAAATTTTAAAGTTAGCAGATATTGATGAAACAGAAAACAAAAGTACAACAGAATATTCAACAAAAGTTTGATTTCTGAGAAGAATATTAAAATCGATAAACCTTTTTTAAGACTGATTATGAAAATAGAGACAAAGAACATGTAACTCGTTTGTTAAAAAACTTTCCCACAATGAAATATATAGGACCTAACAATCTTATTCAAACATCACCAAAGATTAGAAAATATACATACAAACAAATTATGTATGTATAGACCCTAGAATAATCTACAGATAAACTATGATACTTAATACATGAATCAAGCTAGGTTGCTGAGTACAAGATTAATATAAATATAAGTATATAATTAATGTAAAAATGAATTTACAATTATAAAATAACATTAAACCAGAGTATCTTTTAGAGTAATCACAAAAAATCTTCAAATTCTTAGATATCACTCAAAAGAGAGATGTGCAAGCCCTCTACATACAAAATATTATTGAGAGAACCCGAGGAGACTTAAATAAGCAGAATGTTCTATTACTTGGATTGGAAGAGTCAATCATTTAAAAATGTCAGTTATACCCAAATTAATTTATACATTCAGTGCTATTCCAATCAAAATCCCAGAGGTTTTGTTTTCCTTTTTCAGAAATTGACAAGCTATTGCTCAAATTTATATGAAATGTAAAGAACCTAGTGTAGCCATAGTAATCTCAGAGAACAATGTGGGAGGTCTAATATTAATGGGGATTGAGACTTATTTTAAAATGAGGTTAAAACAAAGTGCTAAAGTTGAAAGATAGACAAAAAAAAACAAAAGAACCAGAATAGGACTTTGAAAACATTTGTATTATGATAGAAGTGGCACCACTGTAGAGCAATGGAGAAAAAAAAATTATGCTGATGGTTATTCACATGGATAAAATTTTTTAACTCTAATTCAGACTAAATACAGAAATAAATTTTAGATCTAAATGTGAAAGATGGAATAATTAGCTTATAGAAGATAACATAAGACATAGTCTTAATGACTACAGATACAAAAAAGTGGACCACATTAAAATTAGCAAATTTGTTTATCACAGGCATCAATAAAAAGGTAAAAAAGAAAATGAGAAACACAGAGAGAAGACTAATTTCTATAAATCTATCTCTCAATACATGTTTATATTAATAAATTTTGAAGGTTGTCTAAATTGGTACAACCACGTTAGGGAAATTTTTCTCAGTATATATTAAATTCACATATGCTTTAAAGTCCTGAAGTTCTACACCCAGGTATGAACCCAACATTCATACATATATGTATATCTTCAAATATATGTAAATATTCATAGCTCCATACTGGAAACAACCAAAATGCACGTCGATAGTAGAATTGATAAAAAAAAAAAGTGGCATACTTACACAACAGAGTACTATATAGCAATGGCTATGAGCAAGCTACTGCTGCATGCAGTAACACAGTGGAACCTCACAAACTATGCCGAGTGAAGGAGGCCAGGCACAAAACATAAAATGATGTTCTACTCTATTGATATAAATTTCAAAGCAATGAAGACAGGATAGTTATTAACTCAAGATAAGGAAAAGGGTAGTTATTATAAAAAGGCTAAATGGCAGCTTCTGAATTTCCAATGCTTTATGTCTTCATGGAGAGGGGGTGTTAACCTGGGTGTGCTTATTGTGATAATTCATCAAACTTTATATTTGTGAGTGTTATATCTGTCATAGTCTACTAAAAATAAATTATTGAAAAATAAGATGGAATTATGTTTGTTCATTTGGTTACGAATATGTTACAAACAAAATTTGATCCATTTATGTTAATAGAATTTGTCTGCTCTTTGTAAGTAAAGTATTCAGATACTGAGTTTGAAGTTTCTCAGATTTATTTATAATAAATCTTCATTGACCACGTACTGTGCAAACAATGGTAAATTGGGTAGAGTCTCATATGTTATCTAATTTAACCATTTCAGTAATTCTATAATATGGGCAACATTTTCTTTTTAAGCAATAAGAAACCTGAAATAGAGTTATTTCAAACCTAAGTCTCCCGGTACCAAAGCCCAGATATTTTACATTCCAAGACTCACACATTCAGAATAAAAAAAAATATATAATAAATGGACCTTTAAATATTGGCTAAAATATATTAATAGCAACATTAACTGGAATAACTTTTGAGAGAAAAAATTAAAATGTACTAGATTACTTTATAATTTTATTTATTATTTCAGAGTAAAGAATTAATGTGATTAACTAGCTAATTAAGGCTATAATACAGAGGAAAGTATAGGGTTTTTTTTTCTTCATAAAGTTCTAATTTAGGGGAAAACTATCTCTTCGCAAACCTTGTATGTAGATTTAGGAATTTGACCATCTGCTTTGGGACAAAGGAAATTAACTAGAATGTCTCTAAAATTGGGTTATTTTTCTATCCTAATTTCTCAAGAAGAGAGTCTGATGATGTGATTTTTGCAGAGAAGCTGATGCTAACTACATAAACCATACTGAGGATGATAAGACTTACAAGTTTTGAATGTAAAATGATATATTGGAGCTAAATATAGAAATAATTAACAATAATGGAATGCAGGGACAGAGAGGTAAGTGTGGAAAAAGAAGAAACACAGACATTTCTCAGGCTCTATTATCTAGTAGATATGTCAAATATCTGCTAACACTACAAAATACAATCTAAAATATATCTAGCATCATTTTCACTACATAGCAAATACTGCAAAAAAGAAAGTGAAACAAGGGTTAAAACATGAGACCTAATAATATCCATTTATAATAAAAACTCTCAGCAAACCAAGAATAGAAGGTAACTCCCTCTACTTGATAAAGAATTGCTACAAAAATCCTGCAGCTAACATCATTCTTAATGGTGAGAAACTAAAGATTTTCTTGTTAAGATCATGAACAACAGAAGGATATACTCTATCATCACCTTATTCAACATCATTGTAGAAATACTAGCTGATGCAATAAAACAAGAAGAGAAAATAAAAGATACACAGATTGGGAAGGAAGAAATAAAACTATATTTGTTGGCCGGGCGCGGTGGCTCACGCCTGTAATCCTAGCATTCTGGGAGGCCGAGGCAGGCGGATTGTTTGAGCTCAGGAGTTCGAGACCAGCCTGAGCAAGAGCGAGACCCCATCTCTACTAAAAAAAATAGAACAAAATTATCTGAACAACTAAAAATATACAGAAAAAATTAGCCGTGCATGGTGGCGCATGCCTGTAGTCCCAGCAACTTGGGAGGCTGAGGTAGTAGGATCGCTTGAGCCCAGGAGTTTGAGGTTGCTGTGAGCTAGGCTAACGCCAAGGCACTCACTCTAGCCAGGGAAACAGAGTGAGACTCTGTCTCAAAAAAAAAAAAAAAAAAAACTGTATTTGTTCACAGATGATATCATTATCTATGTAGGAAATCTCGAAGAATCATTAACAGCAATAACAAAAACAACACCTGAAACCGATAAGCAATTAAAGCAAAATTTCAGAGTGCAAAGATAATATACAAAAGTCAATTTCTTTTGTATACACCAACAATGAACATTGAAATTTGAAATGAAAAATGAAAAAAACAGGAGCATACATTAGTACCAACAAAATGAAATATGTATACATTTAGCAAAATATGTACAAGGTTTGTATAAGGAAAACTGTAAACCTCTAATAAAGAAATCAAAAAGGTCTAAACTCAATTTGTTAAGATGTCAGTTCTTTTCAACATAATATAGAGTCTATGTAATGCCCTTCAAAATTTCAGCAAAGCACCCCAAATAACCCAAATAATCTTTAAAATGAGTAATAAAGTTGAAGGTCTCACATCCTTATTTCACAGCATATTACAAAGCCAGCATAATCAAAACACCGTTACTGGCATAACGACAGACATATAGACCACTGGTACAGAACAGAGGGCCCAGAAATACATTCTTGCCTATATGGTCAAATGATCTGCACTAGAATGCCAAGACCATACAATGAAGAAAGGATAGTTTCAATAAATGATGCTGGGCAAGCTGCATATCCACATACAAAAGAATAAAGTTGAGCTTTTACTTTGCACTATGTATAAAAAATAACCCAAAATGAATTCATGACTTGAATTTAAGACTTAAAACTATAAAACTCCTAGAAGAAAACATAGGGGAAAAACTTCATTACATTCGATTGGCAGTGATTTCTTGGATATGGTACAAAAGCATATGCAACAAAAGCATAAATAGACAACTGGCACTACATCAAAGTTTTGCACATCAAAAGAAACAATCAACAAAGTGAAAAGGCAGCATAAAGTGTGAAAAAATACTAGTGAAGTATATATTTGATAAGGGGCTAATATCTGGAATATATATAAAACAGCCATAACTCAAGTATAAAAACAAATAAGCAAATCAAAAAATGGGCAAAGGACTTTAATAGACATTTGTCAAATAAGATATACAAATGACTGACAAGCATATGAAAGATGTACATCGTTACTAATCATTAGAGAAATGCAAATCAAAACAACAATGAGATACCATCTCACACCTATGAGGTGAGCACTATCATAAAAATAGAAAGTAGCAGGTATTGGAGAGAATATGGAAAAAATAGAATCTTTGTGCCCTATTGGTGGGAACTTAACATGATACAGCCATTTTACACTCAGTAAAACAGTATGGATGTTTCTTAAAAAATTGAAAATAGAATTACCATAAGATCCAGAAATTCCACTTCTGGGCATATTTCCAAAAATAATGAAAATCAAGATCTTGAAGAGATATTTGGACACCCATGCTGATTGCAGCATTATTCACAGTAACCAAGAGGTAGAAGCAACTCATATGTCCATCAAGAGATTAATGGATAAAGAAAATGTGGCATATACATACAGTAGAATATTATTTAGCCTTACAATGAAGGAAATTCTGTCACGTATTACAACATGGGTGAACTTTGAGCACCTTATGCTAAGTGGAATAAGCTAATCACAAAAATATAAACACTACAGGATTGCACATATGAGGCATCTAAAACAGTCAAACTCATAGAAACAGAAAGTCGAATGGTAGTTCCCTAGGGTTGGGGGTGGGGGAAATGGGGATTTGTTGTTCATTGGATATAGAGTTGTAATTTTGCATGACAAGAAAGTTCTAGAGATCTCTTGTACAACAATGTAAATCTACTTAATGCTACTGAACTGTACAATTTAAAATGGTTATGATCATAAATTTTATATGTTTTTACCACAGTTAAAAGTTTTTAAAAAAATCTCTGCCAGTTATTTTGTGGCTATTAACAAAATAATCCTCTGGTTTGTATGATAAGGACCCAGAATATCCAACACAATAAGGAAAAGAAGGAAGTCAGAAGACTGACACCACTAAGACTTCAAGACTTACTGTAAAGTTACAGTAATCAACACAGTGTGGTACTAGTAAAAGAATAGACAAGTCTATCGGTGGAACAGAATAAAGAGCCTAAAAATAGACCCCCAGAAAGAAAAATAGTCAGCTGATCTTTGACAAAGGTAATCCAATGGAAAATGAATAGTCTTTTCAATAAATGGTGTTGGAACAATTGGATATCCACAGGCAAAAAACAAAAACAATAAAACAATATAGACACGGATCTTGCACACTTTACATGATTAACTAAAAGTGGATCACCGGCCTAAATGTAAAATGCAAAAATGTAAAACTCCTGGAAGATAATATGGAAGAAAAATTTAGATTACCTTAGGTTTGGTGGATTACTTCTTAATACAACACCAAAAATATGATTTATGAAAGAAAGAAATGATAAGCTAAACTTCATTAAAATTTAAAACTTCTTTGCGAAAGACACTGTTAAGAGAATAAAAAGAAGCTAGAAGCTGGGAAAAAATCCTTGCAAAAAATGTATCTGATAGAGGAGTGGTATCCAAACTATACAAAGAACCCTTAAAACTTGACAAGAGGAAGACAAGTAACCCAGTTTACAAAACGGATAAAAGGTCTGAACAGATATTTCACCAAAGTAGATTTACAAATTGCAATAATTATATGAAAAACTGCTGAGCAACGTTTGTTATTATGGAATTGCAAATTAAAACAATGAGATCATTACACATTGATTAGATTTGAATATAAAACACTGACTATACCAAGTGCTGGCGAGGACATGGAACGATAGAAACTCTCATTCACTGCCCGTGTTGGGGCTCAGAAAATAATACCCCAAAATGAAGAACTAGGAAGAAGCCTCAGAAGCAGCCTCAGAAGCATAGTTTCTGTCTGACCTCCTCCTGCCCTCCTGTGTCTCACTGTTCATTCTCCCCCAAGGAAAGCCATAGAAACTAGAATCTGTCTTTCCCAAGGTGGGTCATAGAAATCAGAACCACTTTTCACCAAAGCCAGCTATAAAACCTAAAAATATTACTCTTAACTGCCCCTCCTTTCTGTGTAAGAACTGGCCATAAAGAAATTCTCTGACCTATCTATGATTGTAGGTCATAAGACCCCCATTCCAGAAAGGGTCTTTCCCCATAGCCAGGAGGAAAGAACGCTGCACAGAGAGGTCAAGAAGAATCTACGCAGTCAGGCCTTGTTGAATTTCCCCACTCAGTCTATTAGTATTTCCTTTTTTGTCTAATCACTGTTCTACATAGTCATCCATACTTCATCATACCTAAGCATAAAATCAGAAAGCTTCCCCTGTATCTGTGGGTCTTCCAAAAGTTCCCATGTCACACAAAACTATGATCAGATAATTTGTTTTGCTTTTCTTTTGTTAATCTGACCTTTATTATCAACGATTCGGCCATTGTTCTTATGATGGAGAGGCAAAGTATCACACTTCTTTCCACCCATACACTGGTGTGCATAAAATATGGCATAGTCACTTTGGAAGACAGCTGTGGAACAGTAGGAACTCTCATTCATTGCTGGTGGTAATGTAAAATGGTACAGCTACTTTGGAAGACAGTTTGGTAGTTTCTTACAAAACCAGTCCTTCCAGTAGGAAACCTTCATCGGTAACACCACAGAGCTCCACCACTTGACTTTGGCATCCTGAACATGGCCAGGCAGGGTTGGAAGTTAGAGATGGGAGCCACTGCCACCCTGTGGCATGGGTCCACTGAGCTTACCCTCAAATATTCTCTGGGGAGAACCAAATAAGCATTTGCTGAGGCATCCAGTGATGACTGGGCTGCTGGGTCCTCATCAAACTGTAGGGTTTCTTTCCCCTTCTTCCTTTCTCCTGGGGTTGGAGAGGTAGTATATGAAGATAACAGAGGAAGGCAGTCATTTTAGCATAATGATTGTAGAGGAGACACCCACTGATCATATTTTGCAAATAAGCCACACAGACAAGACCACTGTGAAAATCCCCCTTAACACCATCATGTGGTGCCCTGGTACCATCTGGTCAAGAACACAATGAAATCAACCAGCATAGGAGGAGGCAGAACCTAGAGGATTGGATGCAAACAAAGAAAAAATGAAAAGGCCACAAGAGAGGTAGAGAGAGAAGGCCACGGGAGGGAAGAGTTACTTAACCTCCCTGTACCGGCTCCACCTATAAAATGGGAGTGATTAACACGGAGTCCTGAATTTAGGTGCAAAATGTTAGCTGCACAAGTATAGGGTGGGGAATCTCTGAAGAGAACCAGGGGTTTTAGTTGATTCCAAGGTCAATGTGACCCACAGTATGGTGTATACAATGTTAAAAAACAAACACAGCCTCCAGATGCATGAATAGAAGTAAAGGTGTTTGTGATAAATGAGGCTGGAACTGTTCTTTCTGCATGTCTTTGACGTACAGCATTACAGTCTTAAGGAGAACTATCTTAAGTTCCAGCAGAAAGCTACCAGCATGGCAGAGGCCAAGAAACCACAGGACCTGAGATGATCATGGTTCCCAGAGGAGCAGAAGGCCCAACCCTCCTGACCATCTTGGCTTTTGCCTCAAACCTTTTCTGTGAGTGAGACAACCATTAGCCTCTTCCTGATTATGAAACCACCCTTTTGTTATCTGTCTCAGCAGACTACAAAGGATTTCACTAACAGCCAATTTGATCTAATATTTTATGTATATGTGTGTGTCTGTATAAATATATAAGTATTTGTTTTAAAAAAACCCTATTTTTATCATATGATCCAGCAATCACACTTCTTTTTTGTTTTGTTTTGTTTTTGTTTTTTTGTTTGTTTGTTTGTTTGTTTTTGAGACAGAGTCTTGCTCTGTTGCCCTGGCTAGAGTGAGTGCCGTGGCATCAGCCTAGCTCACAGCAACCTCAAACTCCTGGGCTCAAGCGATCCTACTGCCTCAGCCTCCCGAGTAGCTGGGACTACAGGCATGCACCACCATTCCCGGCTAATTTTTTCTATATATTTTTAGTTGTCCAGATAATTTCTTTCTATTGTTTTTTAGTAGAGATGGGGTCTCGCTCTTGCTCAGGCTGGTCTCGAACTCCTGAGCTCAAACAATCCGCCTGCCTCGGCCTCCCAGAGTGCTAGAATTATAGGCCTGAGCCACCGCACCCAGCCACACACTTCTTGTTATATACCCAGATGAGTTAAAAACTTATGTCCGCACAAAAACCTGCACATGAATGTTTATAGCAACTGCATTCATAATCGCTGAAACTTGGAAGATACCAAGATGTCCTTCAATAGGTAAATGGATAAGTAAATTGTGGCACATTTGTAAAATGGATGTTATTCAGCAATAAAAAATGAGCTATTAAGCCATGAAAAGACATGGAAAAACCTTAAATGCCAAGTGAAAGAAGCCAATCTGAAAAGGCTACATATTGTATGATTCCAACTATATGGCTTTCTGAAAAATGCAAAACAATAAGCAAACAAAATAAAAAGGTCAATTTCACTAGGTATTTGGAGGAGGGAGAAAGAGAGAGACAAATAGTTGGAGCACAGGAGATTTTTAAGGTTGTGAAACTATTTTGTATGATGCAGTAATGATAGACACAAGTCATTACATATTTGTCAAAAGCCAGAAAATATACAATACAAAAAATTAAACCCTAATGTAAACTGTGGTCTTTAGTTAATAATAAAGTATGAATATTGGGCCATCAATTGCAACAAATGTGTCCCAGTAAAACAATATGTTAATAATAGGCAAAACTGTCTGCTGTGGAGGGGGATGTGGGGGTGGGTGGGTATGTACGAACTCTTTGTACTTTCCTATCAATATTTCTGTAAACCTAAAAGCGCTCTAAAATATAAAGTCTGTTCATTTAAAAAATAAAACAAACAAACCAAAAGAACAATGAACATCTTAACTGATAGATACTATGGCTGCCTGAAGTGACTGGGAGATTGTGGGTCTCTGTAAAAATAGGAGATGAGGATTTATTGATGATAACCAAATTAGTCAGTATGGCCTGCTTGTCAAGTACTTTTGAAATTGAATTTATGCTATCTACGGTGTCCTAGAATCATTGAGCTGAAAAAGTAGTATAAAAACTGACGCTTTGCCACAGGGATCTCCAAGGGAACCAGGCAGAAACAAATGGTAAACTTTTCTGGGAACACACATATTCAAACCCTTGCAGTGCAAGATTTCCACACATGTACTTCTGCCCATGATGAGTTCAAAATACAAACTTACAAAACACACTAGTGAGCAACTCAGTTTTATAAGAATGATAGCATGATTAGCACCCTTCTTAACTAGTGATATTTTATTGCAAAATAAGTACACAATATGGAAGAAGAGATAAAGTAATGGAAAACAAGACAAAAAAGTACTAAATAAACAAGTATATATGAATAAGAACCAAATATAACTTCTCAGAATAAAAAAATGTAAGTTATAATTAACAACTCAGTAAACATGTTTAACAGATATAGAAACAGCTATATGGAGAATTAATGTACTGAAAGAGGACAGGTCTGAGAAAACTGTCCAGAATGCAACACGAAGAGATACAAATATGGAACAAATGAAAGACAGTTTCAGAGATATCGGGTATAAATTGAAAAGTCCAGAATATATTTGATGGGAGGTTCAATAAGAGAGAATGTAGAGAGTGAAGAAGAGGAAATATTCAAAGTTATAATAGTAGATGACTATCCAGGATTGATGAAAATCCCAATTCAGTCCCAAACAAATACAATTTAATTTATAACCACACAAATTCTTGTGAGACTACAGAACATGAAGCAGGAAGAGGGGAATAAGGTGGGGATGGTTAATGGGTACAAAAATATATTAATGATAGAATAAATAAAATCTAATATTTGATAGCACAACAGGGTGACTACAGTCAACAGCAAGTTATTGTATAGTTTAAAGTAACTATAGAGTAAAATTGGAATGTTCCTAATACAAAGAAATGATAAATGCTTGAGGTGATAGGTACCTCAATTACCCTGACTCGATTCTTACATATTGTACACCTGTATTAAAACATCACATATACCCCAAAAATATATACAATTGTATGTACCCATAATAACTAACAATAAAAAATAAAAAAGAACAGAATGTGATTAAATGCAAAGCAATAAGATAGATTACCTATAAAGAAATAGTAATTAAATTGACTGCAGATTCGACAACTAAAATAGATGTGAGATTATAATGGAGTAATATCTCAAGGAATGAGAGAAAATAGTTGTCAATTGAGAATCTGTAACTAGCTAAAATGTCATTCAAGACTGTGGGTGAAACAAAGAAAATATAGACAAATACTGAGAGATTTTACAACTAACAAACATTTATTGAAACGACTACTAAAATTTGTTCAGGAAGAAGAAATTTCAGACACATGAACTAGATACCATTTAATAGGAGATTACATAAACTGAAGCTCATTTATTGATTTGATTATTATGCAGTAGTCAAATTGAATGAACTAGAGTTACATGAATTCATGTAGATGAAGGAGCTCAGCAAATTTCACCTCAAAATAGGATTCCTTGGTATTTTGAATTAAAGGCCCTAAGAGATTAACAGGCCCTTGGAAGAGGTTTTCCCTCTATCTGCATAACAAGATGGAACCATCAAAATAACAATGGATTTTTTTTTCCTCTCCCTGTTATCTCACTATATTTCAGGAAAGACAATCAAGAATGCAACTAGACCTGGCCCAAATCATTTTAAACATAATACCTGTCTCTCAGGTTAATTTACAAGTCAATCCATTCCCCCGCACCCCCATTCATTCATTCTCTCACGTATCTATTCACCTTCCCTAGCAACCATTTTGCCCCTAAACAGAATTACCTATATTCCTCATCTCCCCCTCCCCTCCAAAAGACAGGTATAAAAATCTCTTGATCCCACTGGGATATTGGGTAATCACTCTGTGCACATGGTAAATAAACTTCTTTCTCTTATTAATCTGCCTTAATTGTGAGTTGATCTTTCAGTAAACTTTTTGGAGAAAAGGGAAGTTTCCCCCTCACCCCCACATAGATAAATCTCAAAAATATAATGCTATGTGAAAAGGGCAAGTTACAGAAATATATATGAAATGTGACACCATTTGTATATATTTTAAGCAGGCAAAACTCTCTATATTTTTTATGGATACAGCATATGTAGTAAATTTTTTTAAAATTCAGAACTATGGTAACCAATGGAGAGAAAGAAAAATAGAATTGAGATGAGATACATATCCAACATAAATATATCATTAATGACTTATTTTGCTAGAAATATTCTGAGAAAATATATCAAAATATTACAGTGGTACAGAGCTTATTGGTAGGTCTACATATTTCATCAAATTTTTCTCTGAACTTTTCTCTATTGTTCAAATTTACATAATAAAAACAATTAATTAAAAAATATAAATAGCATGAGCAAGGCTTGAGAATGAAGCATCTTATCTGGGAATGAAAGACAGATGTCCTCAAAGAGATTGTATATATATACAGATACAGATATAGATATGGCTCACGGCAGCCTCAAACTCCTGGGCTGAAGTGATCCTCTTGAGTAGCTTGGACGACAGGCATGGGCCACCATGTTGCTCAGGCTGGTCTCAAACTCTTGGCCTCAAGCATTCCTCCTGCCTTGGCCTCCCAAAGTACAGGGATTATAGGCATGAGCCACAGTACCCTGTCAGAATGCATATTTTTTAAGAATAGCTAAGTAAATTGATTGATGGAATAGTATGTTTCTGTAACCACTAATTTTGAAATATAATTTCTACTCTACACTTTTTGTAGGCAATAATGTCTATTTGTATACTTATAAATGCCTGTTTGCTGTTCTGTGAGGCAACTGAACCAGTAAAGAATGATTGAAAGAATAAAGTCATTGAAATCAAGAAATTTGGCCTTTAGACAAAAAGGTACTCTTGATGCAGCCAAAAGACTTTATGAGAAAGTAAACAAGGAAATGAGCTGGACCCTGAATAAGGGGCTATATTTGGTGGAAGCTTTCTTGGGGTGATGGCTCAATCCAAGCAGATTAGTTGATTTTAATGTTTAAAATTATTTCCCAAGTTCTTTACATTGTCCATAGAGACACAACATTCAATGAAAGAACTCTCAGTAAACCATTTTCAAATCAATTCCCTCTTAACTTTTGCATGGCCAGAAATTTTCCTCTTGATGCAGCTGTACCTTAATTTTGGAAAAATAATTAAAGCATGTGGTTTAAGACAAATTTAGCCTCATTAGAATAGTTTAAATTGCCTTTTCCTAATCAAAAATAATTTTAAAATTTAGGATTACTGATAAAAGAAGGAATATAAATTAATGATAATCTCTGATATCCACTGCCTAAACTGATAGGGACTTGTTTTTTTTTCCCCCTTTCACTTTTTTTTTCCAGAGTTTTATCTACATCTCTTTTTTCACATCTGTTCTCTCCAATCTTAAAAATTATCAAGTGGATGGGCATGGAATTAGTCTGGGCATTGAATGACTATTGGAGAATTATTTTGGTGAGCATTCCAGTCTTTTTCATTGCTATAACCTAAAATCCAAATCTAATAGAAAGTCATGTTTTATTTTTCAAACAAGCTGGCGTATGCAGTAAAGACACTAATTTACTCTGCTAATTCTTAGTAAATGTAGCTAATAAATGATGTATGCAATCCCCTCTGTTATAGTTAATCTCACGCTTTTTTCTATCTTATGACTCAGTAATGGTTTCTATAATATTCCTAATCATTTTTTTTCATTCCTTAGAAATGAGTGAAATTCTGATACATGCTACAACATGGATGAACCATGAAAACATCATTCTAAGTGAAATCAGACAGAAAAGGAAAATACTATATGATGACACTTAGATGAGGTGCCTAGCATAAGTAAATTTATAGAGACAGGAAGTAGAATAGAGGTTTCCAGGCTCTGGAAACATGGTGTAATGGAGAATTATTGTTTAATATGTGGAGTATTTCTGTTTGAAATGATGAAATTGTTCTGAAAATGGATAGTAGAGATAGCTGAACAACATGGTGAATTTATTAACGTCACTGAATTATACAGTTAAAACAGTTAAAATGATAAATTTCGTGTTTTGTATATCTTACAAATAAAAAATTATACCAGAGTTAGTTTTATATGATTCAAGATCCATGTAAAGTATGAGAATACACCAATATAGGCTGAATCTTTAATAAGGAAACACTTTTGTAAGTAGTTTCACAGAAACAGAGTCATCTACATTCCTGAAATCTGGGTTACTCACATTGGAACTAAATTTCAGTAAGATTTTCCCTTTGATTTCCTATATTTTTATAAAGGGAATTACAGTCTATGTAGTTATTTTCATCTGGTCTCATCTGAGTAAAAAAAAAAAAAAAAAAATGTTTCTTCCTTAGCCATGACTATCAGAAGACACTTTAAAGAAAAGGTCCTCTGTTGTTCTCATTAATTATTTTTGAAAGATGAATATGTGAAAAGAGAAATTTTTTATCATCCTGTTAGAGAAACAAGAATCATTTGGAATCAGTATGCTGTTTGGGTAATTCTTTGTGTGGGATTTACAAAGAGTAGGCTAGCTTCCTTTTGAAACATTGACACCAAGAAGAATGAAATAAACAACTGTCACTAGCATGTGCTTGGAGTGGAGAGGGAGGTCGGACAAATGAGTAGTGGTTTGAGAGACCAGGTTGAATTTTGGTTCTTCAAATTATCTGCTCTATCTTCTTAGGCAGTGGTGTGAGCATCCTAAATTGGAATGATGCTCAGGTGTAGGGGATTCGTATGTTAATATTTGCCACAGATAAACTTAGAAACATTCATAATGTAACATGAGCAAAGCAACCTGTCACTGATGTTTATGTCCCATCTCAGGATTTTTCTTGCGGAAATTTTGAGCTTCGGGGACATATGTTACTTATCTGAAAGTAGGGGGCATTTCTAGTTCTGAAGCATAATTTCAGAAAAGTAATTTTCATGGGGCAAAGTAGGTAACTTCTGCAGGAGTCTTTCCCTTAAAAATTAAAAGGACAAAAATGCAGAACCATAAGGAAACAAAGGAAGAGAAAATAAGGACAGTAAATGGATTATCACCAGTGAAGAATACCTCATAATATGGCCGTGCGTTTGCACTGGGAAACAATGGATTTATCATCTCCTCTACCAGAGAGGAAAAATCAGCAGAATCTCACTGACCTTCGGGGCAAGCAGCAGCACGTGAATTTAACCTGATTTGCTGTGTTTTTCATTATTAGTGGAAAAATTTAATCTGATTTGTTTATGGTATTGAAGAGAAAAAGTGGCACAACAGGAGTCACACTGAAAATGCAGAGAGAATAGGCAATATGTTCTAATGTAGGCATTTGCAGAGAAAGATGGTAAGCACAAACTTAGATAAAGCACTCCATAAAGACTGTTCGTGATATTTTCTCTGCCTTTCCTTAACTTAATATTGAATAATTTTGAAGTTATTTTTTTCCCTTCAGGGCTGAAATTCCTGTTTTGTTCACTTATAGACCAGGTCGTGCTGGCCCACTTAGGATGTCAGAATGTGTTTAGTGTGCTAGATAGACTTTATTGTTTATAAAAATAAATAGAAAATGGACATACCTTGACACAACCTGTTGAGAAGAGAGCCTTTTCTGAACTTCTGCCTGGAGCGGGAGAAAGCTTTTACTTAGGGAAATAATGAGAGTTTTCAGCTTCGCATTTGAATGCTGTCCAATGTACCATTGGAATGGCTTTAACTTGATCAATATATGAGATTGTGATTCAAAAGAAACTACCATGCAAATTGCAAACTTGGAAATCATGTGGCACAAAACAAATGTGATGAAATTCAGTTAGAATAATGGACATCTGATAGATGGTGGTTTAGTTTCTGCAAGGTAATTTTCACTTTCCTCCCTGTCTGCTGTTCAAATGTGTAAACAGTGTAGAAGCTGTCTAAAAGCTCCACTGTGACAGCTCTACTCATCTACATTGTTCTTTATGGAGAATCTTTCTGTCTGGGATAGAGCCCGAGAAGAGTAGAGAGTGAGAGCTCTTTGCTTTTCATTTGAAAGCATTATTCTCTTTCTTTTTTTAAAAAATGCAACTCTGAAATGAATGACTATTATATTACTTTTTGACACTAAATTATCCCATTTAGCACTAACCGTAAGGGGAATATCTGAGGAGAGGACTGATACAAAAATAATGGAAATTTATCATTTATTGACAATTTAAGTCCTTCATTTATTAAAGTGGCTGTGGGTGGAAACAACAGCTACTTGGTATTCAATCCTGACATGATTCTAGTTTGTGGCTATTGGATTTAGATAATGAAAAAAAAAAATAAACTAGAAAATAAGAAAATCAAATTATTTGCTTGACTACACCACGTTTTTACATGCTTTCCTTTGGGAAAAGGGTAACGGAAAATTTTCACTTGTGTTCTCTTCCCACCACAGTCATTCTTGGGACAAAATGGCAATATTTTATCTAATTAATAACCTAAATGAGTAGAGTTATTAAAGGGGATGCGGTTTTAAATGTGAAACATGATTATTTTCTTTTCTTTAATTCTCTATATAGAAATATCCCTAAATCTTGATTGGATTTTCAGAACTACTAAATGTTATATCATCAAACAAAACGACAAAGACCCAACACAGATAGGTATTAGATCAGACACATAGGGGAAGGGCCTACTGTTGTATCTTTTTCTCTTTTGACCTGTCAATCTTGTTTAAATTAAAATGCCTGCATATGAAGACAGAAACACTCATTCTGCATTCTGTGGCAATGGGTCTGGTAGTCATCTGTGGCATATTTATCATGTTCTGTAAACCTATATCTTGCTCTTGCTCTATAATCCTATCTTTCTCTCCTCAATAAACCTCATTTTCATGCTTGCCTTACTTGGGTGTGTCTGGTCATTCTTCGGAAATGAGCACACTAAGAACCGACATTTTCATACTGATACCTGACATGTATATATATAGAGTATCTGTTCCTAGCCTCATGGAAGTACCAATTAAAACTATAAACTAAATCTCTGATTCTGAAAAATAAGCACACATCTATTGAATCGATTGATGGACTACCCAGAGGCAGGGGTTCTACATCCTTTTCTGGCATTTCTGTTGTTTTACTTGTTGCCTCCCAACCTGATTGTATTGCCCACTGCACAGAGAAGACCCAATGTATTGAGACAGTCGGGATTGCAATGGAGAAAGAGTCTTTATTCTGCAAAGCGCTAAGTGGGGAGAAAGGAGACATTTCTCAAATCCGCCTCCCCAAGAATTTGGGAGACAGGGTTTTTTGGGGTAGTTTAACAGGCAGGGGATTAGGTAATTAGGTTCGTTAATTGGGGCATAATTATAGGGGTGTGGAAATCATATTCCTGTGTTTTTACAGTCTCTGGGGTCACAATTCCAGTTGAGTCAGATTTTTGCTGTGGGCCACTGGTCTGGGTGGGCCAATCGAGCCACTGGAATGTGGGGCTTGGAAGATATCTTGAGAACTACCTTTAGGTTCTGAAAAGGTGATGTTATATATGGAGAAAGTCAAGAATCTTTATGGACACCGGCCGTGTGGCTCCAGAGCGGTAATTACAGGGGGACAGTTACTAATTATTATCATTATTTTTAGCTAAACCCATCCATTATTTTTAGCTAGGCCCTTACCACAGTTCTCACCTTGCACCTCGTTATTGAAGGGCGGTTTCATACTGAGTATGTGTAAGTTTTACTTCCTGTTGAAGACCTCAGTATAATCATCATCACACAAAAATGACAGTCAAATTTTATGTCACAGAGAAATATTAGCAAGCATTAATAAATATTATGGTCATAACCTATGAATGTCAGACCCTACCTGAATCTCAGCTTTTACAGTAGTTAGCAGTTAAATTTATTAAGGACTTAAACGATATGCCAGGCACTGGGCTATATATTCTATGTTATTTTATTTAATCAACATTAAATTCTATGAGGTAGTTGTTATTTTTAACCCATTTTGCAGTCGAGAACCTGCGGCATAGAAACAGAGGCACTGTCACAAAGCTAGTAAATGTCCAAGCCTGAACTAGAATTTAGGTCTTTTTGACTCCAATGCCCCTAGTCCTAATCTCTACAATATACTTCCTTTGCTTTTTACTCTCCCAGGGTCATTTATCTCCACATCCCTAGCCCTTCCCCATTGGCTCAGTCTAACTCAATTTCTATGAATCCTGCTGATTTTTGGATAACTTCAACACAGTTGTTTAATCCAATTCCAAGTGGAGTGAGTCTCTTACTCGCCTGTCCTTTTCAACTACTGTGAAACATACCATTTATTCTGTGTACGAATATATGATAGAAAGAGACTATGCATCAAAAAAAGATATTAGTACAGGGTCATAAATATGCCACCTATGGAAGAAACATGGTCCACCTCCTTTTTTTTTAAACAAAGTTTTATTCTAATACAACCATACTGATTAATTTGCACATTGTATTAATATACAGCTGCTTTCAGACTACAATGTAATAGTTAAGTAGTTGTAAGAGAGACAATATGGCCCATTGAATGAAAAATATTTACTAGTTGGCCATTACATAGTTTGCTTTTGATTATATTAGATTCATGCATTTTACTCCTTCTAGAACTGTGTTCAATAGATATTTTGGGAATTAAATTGAAGACTATGTCCTTTTTTAATTAAATTTCATAATGACAACAAAGTGTATGTTCATTATTATATGACATATATTCAGGTAGAGGGACAAAGGGAAAGCTTCCCTTCCGCCCTCTGAAGATTTGCTGAAACAAACTGAAAGAGACAGATTAACAAGAAAAAAGGCGTACAAATTTATTAATGTGCATGAGAGAAAATCACAGGAAAATGATTATCCAACAACCCAGTGAGGTTAAAACTCTTATATATTTTTCTTAGTAGGGGATGGGGGAGATGGAGGGAACGAAGACAATTTTGAAGCACAGTAAATACTTTTTAGGAGAATTTAATGGGCCCGAAGATCAGACAATAGGTTGTAAATGATATTTCTGGGAAAGTAAATGGGACTGGAGAACAGAAAAAGGCCTGGGACAAAGTTCCTTTGAGCTCTGGAGGAGGTGGAGACAAATTGCAGGAAGGTGAGGGGCAGAACTTCCTTGTGAGCACCGGTTGTCTTATTATGCAGATAAAGCCTCCCAGGCAATCTCTTGGAGCTTCTCTTAGAAGAATAGATAAAAAGTCTCTCTGGGTGTAGTAAAGATTTTTCTCCCGGTGGTTAATCTTTCCTCGTTATTCGATGAGATTCCTAGGGAGAGAGTTTTCATACAATTGCATTTCTTTTGAAAGAAGTTTTTCTCAGTCAGACAAGGGAACTTACAGAGAAAGCCCCTTCCTGTACTTGTGAGGGGAAACATACAAGAGAAGGTTAAAAGTTCTTGGTTCTTAAGAAACTTCTAGGGTCTTTCGGTTTCTTTAATTCAAAAATGTTCAGCATGCAAAAGCACCATAATTTGTGGTATTAGTCTCTGAGCCCCAACAGAAGATATGTTTATATTAATATTTGGTAATACAGAAAGTATATTGTATTTTGTTTTACAGTGCCTGGATTGGGAGCTCCCTAGTGGCTCAGATGTCACCATGGAACCACTTTGATTGGACAGTTGAGAGCTGCATTACTATGCACGTGGGTTGTTCTAGGTCAATTTCAGGACTCTATGGTACCTACACTGCTTGGTCTGTGGGCTAGAGAGTCCTCTGCATTCTTTTGCAGCTGGCACACTAAGTTATGATTGACCGATTCATGGGGTAGTCCCTCCTCCCCCAGGTATGGCAGTAGCTCAAGGCAGAATTAAAGTGGAGCAGGACCAATATGGGGACAACAACACCTGCTTTGGTCCCTAGGAGACCTGGAATCCCTCACTACCTACCTAACACACACACACACACACACATATATATATATACACATATATATACATATATACACACACATACATATATATATATATATGGAACACCAGACTGCATTCTGGTGGCAAAAGTGGCAAGGTAGTAAATAGATCAGATTTCTTTAGGAATAATGTATTGAAAGAAGAAAGTATTAGTTAGGGGAAGAGTTGCCTATCAAACTTTAACGTGCATATAAATCATCAGTGATCTTTGAAAAACAGAATCTTATTCAAGAGGTTTGGGGAGAATCTTGAGATGCTTTATGTCTAACAAATTCCCTGTGATGCCAACACTGCTGCTTGGAAGCATACACTTTGAGTATCAAGAATCTAGGTGAGGCCGGGCGCGGTGGCTCACGCCTGTAATCCTAGCACTCTGGGAGGCCGAGGCGGGCGGACAGTCCTGAGCTCAGGAGTTCGAGACCAGCCTGAGCAAGAGCGAGACCCCGTCTCTACCAAAAATAGAAAGAAATTAATTGGACAGCTAAAAATATATATATAGAAAAAAATTAGCAGGGCATGGTGGCGCATGCCTGTAGTCCCAGCAACTTGGGAGGCTGAGGCAGTAGGATCGCTCGAGCCCAGGAGTTTGAGGTTGCTGTGAGCTAGGCTGATGCCACGGCACTCGCCCCAGGCAGGAGAGTGAGACTCTGTCTCAAAAAAAAAAAAAAAAAAAAAAGAATCTAGGTGAATAGTAATAAAATGCTGAATTAAAGAAATGGTAGCAGGAATGGAAATATGAAAGACAAATTAAAGAGTCTGTAAGGACAATACAGATACAGAATTAAATATATAGAGAGTTGGTAACTAACTGATATCATGGGAAAGAGTAGGGAATTTAATTCTTATTATTTCCTTATTCGAGAAGCTGATATAGTCCCAGTATGGTACTCACGGTCTTCCAACAAATGATCCCTTTGCTAAATGTATTTTAAGGAAAAAAGCATAGCCTTAAAATTTTTTTGTGTGCATCATTGTATATTTACATTGATTATTACGTTCTTTGCTTCAACATATTCTCCTTTTTTCTTTTTTATTTTTTTTACCATTTTCCTTGTTGACGTTTCTCAAATTGTGGGCCATGGATCATTAGCACCAGGCTCACTTGGAATACTTTTTAAAAATACAGATTCCTGAGCTTTACTCCAAAGCTACTGAATCAGTCTTTTGGGGTCTAGTACAGAAATTTTACTTTAAACAGATTCCTAACACGTTTCTGGTATGCAATCAATTTTGAAAACCACTGTTTCAAGGATTTATGAATAGGTAGTTACAAAAATTAGATTCTCAAGATAGTAGCACGATAATAATCAGAGAATTCAAGGTTCTATATCCATTCTACAGAGCAAACCAAACTTCCCTAAATATGCTGTACATTTTCAGGCCTTCTTTACCTATTTTATTTCATTTTTTTCTTAGACAGAATGGCTTTTATCCAATTTTCTGACTATTTAAAATCTATTCCTCTTTTAGATTATACTTAAAACAACAACACAGTGAACCATTTTCCACTTGGTTTAATCAAAATTGATCATCCTTTCTTTTGTGATATGATAGTATTTATTTCATTGTATTTTATTATGTTTCATGTTCTCTGCCTCTGTAAATTATAAACAGCATGATTAGAGGTGTCTTGACCTCTTTATTTACATAAACTGGTAGCATCAAATATGTGTTCATTGAAGGAATTATTCTATTTAGTCTAGACAAGAGGGCCATTTGCAAAGGAATCTTGAGATCTCAATGCAAAAAAGACGTGAATGGGTTCCATCTGAGTCTTTACATTGGCAGGTTTCTGAAGAAACAGTCATGTGATTTTTTAAAAATTCTCAGTGTCAAATATAGCTAGGCAGATCAAAAATCACACTCACTCTGGATAGATACACATCATCTTTCTTGGAGATAAGTATATTTTTTCCAAGTTAGAAAATGAAGGCTCGGTGAGGTGGCTCACACCTGTAATCCTAGCATTCTGGGAGGCCGAGGCGGGAGGATTGCTCGAGGGCAGCAGTTCAGACAGCCTGAGCAAAAGTGAGACCCCGTCTCAACTAAAAAATAGAAAGAAACTAGCTGGATGACTAAAAATATATAGAAAAAAATTAGCCAGGCATGGTGGTGCATGCCTGTAGTCCCAGCTACTCAGGAGGCTGAGGCAGGAGGATCGCTTGAGCCCAGGAGTTTGAGGTTGCTGTGGGCTAGGCTGATGCCACGGCACTCTAGCCCAGGCGACAGAGTAAAACTATGTCTCCAAAAATAAATAGAAAGAAAGAAAGGAAATGAAAACTAAGTAAATATGGAAGAAAAGTCTCTGGAGTTTAAGCTTCTTAGAGCTCTATAACTCTATAACTTTAGTACTATGTAGAATTTTTTGACAATCCACATCAATATCGTTAATATAAAACATTAAGAAAGCTACATTTTAAAAGCCAAAAAGTCCTTTACCTTTGGGAAGGTATCTTTGTGCTTATCTAGGAATCTAAACTATGCATATAAGATTGAGATTAAATGTCCTTTTTGCTGTGACAACTAGGAGTTCTTTGTATTAACTGTTCCTTGGCAGGTAGTTAAAAAAAAAATCAGTTCTATTTTTCATTGTGATAAAGATGAAAGGATTTTTTAAGAAACTACAATGAGAAATTCTGCCACACTTAAAGAACATGTTTAGCATTTTATACATACCATATAGATATAAATATAAGAATATCATTTTATACACTATTTAGATACAGATATGGGCATGGATGTGGATATAGCTATAGATATTGATATATCTACCTTTTTGGGAAATCTAGTCTTCACCAGTATGTTGTTGTTTCAGCTATCAAAACACTAATGCTGTACACTAATTTAAATATTTGAAACATCTGCTAATATTAGTAACTATTCACAATTCAAATGATTCTGTTAATGTATTCAGAAATGACATGACCAATCTGAAATATCGCACTTTAGTGAAATCACTAAAATGTTCAGAAAACCATTATTGCTACTAAAAAATATTGGTTTAATAAAAGTAAGCATAAATGAAGCAATTATTTGACCTAAAATAGAAATTGTTTTCCATATTCATCATTGCTATTTTAAGACTTTATAGTATTCAGCTTTTGAAGCTAAGTTTAAGGTGGTATGCCACAAAAATTTTATTTGCTCATTAATTTTTACATGCTCATCTTTGTCTTTTGCTACTTTAACACGATTGATTATATTTCTAATGGAGATCCGAATTACAACTATTTGAAACCTAGGTTACTGCACTAATGCTTTTTGAACCACTAATTTGCAAATTTATTGATTCTTTAAGTTACCTTTCTCACTACACATCAAGGTGTTTCTCAATGTATTCTTAATTTATTTTGTGGTTCTGTGTGAAAGTCAGTGGTATATACAGATGCAAAAGCTATTAATTCATCCATAAAATAGATTCGGCTTCTTTGGGGGGTAGAAAAAAAAATTCCACAACCTGTTTCCATTAGTGAGTGCACTCTGATGCTAATTTAGACAGAGTAGTACTAAGTAAGGAATTGGGGGCAGGTGCTTTCTGAGCTCAGAGATAAGAGACTCCCTTAATAACATCTTTTGGATTACTTCCCCCCCACACACTGGCCACCACTGAAAGGCCTGTATCTGGAAGTAGAAAAAATTATGTGTAGCAACTTTAAAGATGGCAATGACTGGATTGGATCACCAGCAATTTTCATATTGGAATGGCTAGAGGAGTAAGTAATAGCTGAGTAAATGGAATAAAGTTAATTAAAGATGGGTGAATCTAATTAATCTTAATTTTGTGGCAAGTAAAAATTAAGGGACACTGATACATGGGAAAACAGAGAGATTTTAATGGCGTGGAGGTGCTTACGAGGTCAGAGGACAGATATAATGGGAATAGTAAAGCTAGCAATCTGTAAAGGCAGGCAGTTATAGATTGCAGTTTCATGTTTGTTTGGTGTTCGCTATGACCATGTGGGGAGGTAGCTGAGGTCGGGTGGAAATCCACATGAATGCTGAAGTCAGCAAGAACAATAAAGTGGTTTGAGACAGAAATGACAAAGTCTGGTAAATAAAAGCGTAATTTAAAGACTCACTGGCTATATCATCATCAGTGTTGGCAACTATAAGGAAGGCAATTACTTCTGTAGCCTATTGATGTTGGAATAAACTTAAAAAAATGATTAACAGGGAAGTGGCTTCAAATATAAACCTCTTTAGCAAATTAAACCGATAATTTTGGGTAGTTTACCCTATCTTGTATATTGAAATGTCTTTTCTAGCCTTAAAACCTTAAGCCTTTTAATTCAAAAGTCTAAAAATGGTTTGACTTAAAACTGTAAGATGTACATTAAAGAGGTGGTTGGTTTCAATCAAATTTTGAATGACAGCAATTTTTTAGGATATATGGAAATATTGCAATATTTTAAATTTTAGTACACTTATTTACTATGGAATAAAGCTGAATAACTAAATAATTTAAGAATGTTCTCTGATTCAGCATTTTCTCATTGAATCACTGTGAATTTTGTTGTGTCTTTATGATAACTCTCAGCAAAATTGGGCAATAGTAATGTCCTATTACAAAAATAGCACTGAACTGTGTGTCTGGGACCTATATTGTCTCAGATCCTATTATTTCACCACACAATAACTAACATTACCTCCCTCAAGCTCAATTTCAGCATCTGCAAAATTACACAATGGAACACATAGGGAATAACCGCTGACGTTCTATGACTCAAAATTTCTCTTGAGAAGATGTCTCATCAATTCCATTTTTTCCAGTTGCCTTATTTGGTTATCTTCTTCGCCAATTCCATAGTTGATGCAACCACAAACATGGCTGCCAAATATTCTCTACCACGGTATCCGATGTTCAAAAACATCGTCATCCCTTCCCCTCTTCCAATGACTAGAGGATGGGAGACGTGGAGAACAGTATTTCTCTAGGACCAGGTGCCTTTCCTGAAACGCCTCAAGTCAAATAAATGTGCTGTCACAATGTCAACCCAGGACATGGTTTTAATTCATATCTTACATTATTTTAGTAATATAAATTATTAACTGCCTTTTATACAGGTGAATATTAGTAATTGCTTTCCATTCCATTTTCCATGCAGGTCATCGAGGACTAAACAAACAACATGGTTTTATTTTGTGATTCAATCCATTTGTCACCGAAGTGAAATACAAAGAGCCTTTATTCTCACAAGGGCAGAAATTGGGAAGGTACTCCCTTGCATGATAAAATGTTTTAGCAGTGAACCATATATTCCTCTTAATAGATAATGAGAAGCCCTTATCATAACTGCTGTTTATCAGGATGGATACAACCAAAATACTCCTCTAGTTTCAGAGGCTTATAATATCTATGAGTTTAAGTGAGGTACAAGCAACCTCTTAATAATTAAGTAGTTAAGGTAACTGTCAGGTTTGTACCATAAACCATTTTTCCCTTTAGTCAATGAGTCGAATTTTGAGTGAGTTCAACCATAATACAGCACATGTGAAATTTTACATGGAATGTTACACAAAAATTAGCTTCAGTAAAAAGAAGAATAAGGAAGTTTCTTACAGAAAAAAAAAAACAGAATTGGGAAGTAGACAGTAGAGAAATGTTGAAGGAAATTGGAAGATGTGGGGATTATTCAGTAATTCATAAAAGCATTTTGTCAAAAAGGTTGTTGAAATGAGAGATGAGAATGGTCAATGTAGTTATTAACCTTTAGAAAAAAGGGCTAGAATATTTTAAGTGACAAGTGTGTAAAGAAATTTTTTTTTTGATTTATAGCCATTTTGTCCATTTTTTTAAAAAGGAGAAAAACTTTGAATCCACTTTTATGTGTGAGTAAGTATTGGCTGCTTGAGGGCTGGAATCATGCCTTGTATACTATATACTGCCATATAGACATTTAAAATATTTCTTAACTAAAAGAAGGAAGGAAGGAAGGAAGGAAGGAAGGAAGGAAGGAAGGAAGGAAGGAAAAAAAGAAGGAAGGGAGGAAAGCAGGAAGGAAAGAGACCTAATTTGTTGGAGGACTTACGTAGAATGTAAGCTATTATGCATAGAATTAGAATAATAAGGCCATTATTGGAGAAATAGAAAATTAGTGGAAAAAATTGTCAAAATCCACATAAAACATGTAGTTTAGTTAATAGTGTGATACCATTGTTTATTTACTAGTTTTTCCAAATATACTATGGTTATGTAAGTTGTTAACATTAGGGGAAAATGGGTAAAAGGTATATGGGAACTCTATCTTTGCGACCTTTCTGTACACCTAAAATTATTCTGAAATAAAAAAGTTAGTATTAAAAAATCAAGCCTGAGATATTCCTTGCCTTAAAAAGTTTATAAATGTACACTGGAGACAAAAGGTAGGAAATAATAGACATTTTAATATCTAGGCAGTCCTCACTTTCCATAATTGTGTGGAACTCTAGAAATGACTGTGTAAGCTGAAACCATGGCTAGTGATCTTAAGTGGAAAAATTTATAATTGTTCTGTGACCTCTACAATTTTTTGTCAGAACATTAGAAAGTTTCTTATTATCAATATATAGGAAAATAATAGTAAAACTCATATTTATTTCACTGACATTAGAAATATTGACAATTGAAGTGTTTTCTATTTTTGTAAGAAAACTAATCAAGAGTAGCTTCAGTTATGCTTGCTTCCTTCTCACTGGATAACTAGTAATACAGAGCAAGCATCCTTTTTCTGCTCTTGTAAATTGTCTACTCCTTTCTAAGTTTGGATTGCCATTCAGTGTTTTATCCTTTGTGCTTTCAACATTGTGAAACACGTCTGAGAGTTCCTTTAATGTGAAGGTTTTGGCTGGTATAATTTCCTCTGTGTCATCTTCACCCTTTTTTTTCACAATAACTTTCCTCATTTATGTGGATAAATTTACTTTCACTAAGTTCCTCTGGCTGCATATTTGGAGTTTCTCAGGCAGTGGCAATGTTAACACTCCCATGGGTAGCTATTTCTTCTATATCTCCATTAATGTTTGATTCTAGTTCTATTTTCAGTGTTACTGCTTTTTGTTTCTTTGCTATACTTTCATCTCTATTGGCCAATTTCCTCTTTCTTTTTTATTATAAAATGTATGTTTTAATTAAAATGCTGTTTATCAGAGATGGAACCTGTCTCATTAGAGTTGTTATGAGGACCAATTTCCTCTTTCAATTATCTATTTTGAAAGAATTTCACAAGGGTTTATCACAATTATGTATTTTGCTGCTATGCATGAGCTGAGCAACAGGCAGTGTACAATCACTGAGAGACTTTGAAAGATGTGATGTGATTGATCACTGATCATAATGTGCCTCCGTAATTTACGTAGTGATTTGTGCATTACAAAGCTAGCTGCAAAATTTGTACTTTATGCAATTACTCACAATTAATATAGCATAATAATACAAATTTGTACAACGATGTCCATAGCAGAATTATTCATAATAGCTAAATGTGGAAACAATCAAAATGTCCATCAACTGATGAATGGGTATACAAAATGGGCTATCTTTATACAATGGAACATGATTTGACAATAAAAATAATAAACTACTGATACATGTTACGACATGGATGAATTTCGAAAACATGTTGAGTGAATTAAGTCAGTTACAAAGGACCCTAGGTTGTAATATTTCATTTATATGAAATGTCCAGAGTAGGAAAATCCATAGAGACAGAAAATAGATTAGTGATTAGGGTTGGAAGGTTAGAAGAAATAAAGAGTGACTGCTAATAGGTACAGAGTTTCTTTTTAGGTTGATGAGAATATTTTAAAATTAGTGGTAATGGCTATACAACTCTGAATATACTAAAAATTATTTAATTGTACACTTTAAGTTGGTGATTTTTATGGCATGTGAATTACGTCTCATTAAAGCTACACACACAGGCATATAGACACACATGTGCACTCACACACACACACACACCATTGTGACTGAAATTTGAGCAACTCAGAACTGTGCAAAGCAAGGACTGCCTGTATTAGCATTGGTCTTTGATAGCTAACTAGAAAGATACATAGTTGAGAGGTTACTTAAAGGAGGTAAATTTAACCTCTCTTTAAAAAAGGAAGTGTCGTACTGGGATTTTAATGGAAACCAATTTTATATAAGAATTATATTTATATATTATGTATTTAGAGATGATAAGTAGTAAGTGCTCAATAACTTCTTGTTATTAGTATGTTATTTTAAAATATTCATACATTAAAGATTTCTTTTATCAGGTTTGCTTGTGGAGAACAGAAAATAGCAAAAAATGTAAATCATTACTTGGTAGACAGTATAGGAATTTTAATTTTACTTTAAAATTTCAAAAATGTAGTAAGCAGTTATTTGTTATTGAAATAATCTTGGCAAAAGGAATGTATTTGGATTGCATAAGGAATTTTAGGAATGAGGTAGGAAAACTAAACCCATGAGACTGAGGCAAATGGGAATATTCCACGTCTAAGGTATCTGAACCTTATACAAGAGATTGTATGCCTATGTGTATTTGGGTTTGGTGAGAAAGAAAAAGAAAACTTAAAGAATGAGTCAGAAGAGGTAATAGACACTGGATGCTTTGGTTGAGGAGCTGCAGGAAGTAGAGCTTGCAATGATGAGTTCTTCACTTGTAAGTCCAACCATAGTAATAAGAATTAAGAATTGAAAAAAAAAAATCATTCCATTGCCATGCATTCAGGCATACATGTATAACAGTCAGTGTATATCTAGAGAATATGCTTCTTTACATCTAAATGCATGGCCTGTTATAAATCCTCATATAGTCAATTCATTTGTACTTGGTATTACCTTAGCTCAACTGTTAGGAAAAAAAGAACTTGGATAAAAGAAAAGTTAGTATTCTTTAGAATGTTATAAAAATATCTCATTCAGTTAGAAGTCCTTGAACATTTTCCACTTTTTTTTTAAGAGTAATGGACAGCAGTGCAAAAAGTTGGCATTCATTTCCTTTGAAGGATCTTTGCCTTTATCACAAGTATTTCATATTTTAGTTTTTATAAAAATCTTTGTAATCATAGACTAGATACTAAATAGCTTTCTTTCTGAATGTTTAGCCACAAAGAATGATTCTTGTCTCATTTGCTAAAAGAAATTATAAATGAATCCCTAGTCGAAGAATTCTGAGGGTAATATATCAATAATATGCTTTCTTTTTTGCACTTGGAAGACCATGGTGATTGAATTTCTCATGTTAATACATTTTTTAATGAAAATGACCCTATAATAAAATTCATTACTGACTAAAATAAAATGACTTCATTTCTTGAATATTAAAAGTTCAATGAAAGAGAGTCGAAGAGACTATTAGAACAAGTTATGAAAACAATTTACTTCACAACAAAATGTACCTTTGTCCTTGTGTTCCAAAATGAAGACTGTCCTACAGCTATACTTCAGAAACTGAAACATATCAGAAAAAAGTGCACGTTGGACAGGGAAGATATTTCAGTTACATAGTTTTTGTCTCTAAAGGAGATTACATTATGTTTTGTTCTTTTCTATTTGTGTTTATTGATAAATTTTTCATTTCGAATTTAACTGTTTCGCAAGCTCCAAGTAAGTTCTTTTTCAAAAATGACTTTGCTCTAGTTATCATTGCTGTATAACACAACACCCCAAATTTAGTGGCTTAAAACAATACAATCAATTATATCTTAAAATGCACAATTTTGTCAGGACTTGGTGGGGACAATTCATCTCTATGCCATGCAGCATCATCTGGGGCAGCTCCATAGGAACTGGAGGATACTTTCCTGGGTTGGATCACAGACATGCTGGCAAGCTGATGGTGGCTTCTATGCGGGTTTCTCCATAGGATGGCTTGGACTTCTTCACAGCGTGGTCTCTAGGTTCCAAGAGTAAACTTCTCAGAAGATGAGAAGAGGAAACTGTAGATTTCTTAAGATTTCAGCCCAGAAAATGGCAAGTATCACTATGATTGTATTCTGTTTGTCAAACAACTGCAGAATCCAAATCCAAGGATAGCAGACAGAGATATCAACTTTCTTTGGCAGGATTGTCAAAGAATTTTTTGGCCATGTCTCAAAACCACCTCAGAGATAGAGAAAACTTTTTGTATAGGAAAAAATACAACACCTATGAGGTGAGTTTTTACCTTGCACACTCTTGTCCTAAAGAAAATAATTTATATTTTATCTTAAAACCATAATTATAAGCTGTTTTATTTTACCTAATTTATTATTATTTCTGTAGAAAAATACCTTGTTTCCAAATTTGAATAACCTACAAATATGCAGATACCAATCCTCTGTCAAACATTATTATATTGCCTAATAACTACAGTGACAAATTAATTCAATTCAATGTAAAATTTAAGTATGATGCCTATGGAATATAGACCTACTTATGCAGAAGAAATAGGGGACATGACATGAGGGATGTCCAAGGTATAGACTACCTAAAAAATAGTATTCTTTCATGGACCCTGAATGTCCTACCATTAGAGTCATTTGGTTGGTTTCAGTGTCTCCAGAAACTCTCAGAAAAAGTATAGTTGTCAATCAGAAGAGTATGAATTCATTTTCTAATAAGCCAGCTCTCATGAGAGATATAGTTAGGACACAGGACATGAAACTGCTTAAAGTTAGTAGGTTAAAAAAGTTACAAAAAGTGAGCATACTTCCCAAAGGTAGCAGAACATAGCAAGAAGGCTGCATAGCACAATTAGGATGACCATTTTATTTATTACCCAAACTGAGAAACTCTTGAGAGTTAAAGAGGGTATAGTGGAGAAGGGGAAAAAGCTTCCCATCTTCTTTCTAAAGGCTTGGTAAAAATGAACTTACAATAGGCAGATTAATAGGAGGAAAAACATACATCTTTATTTAACATGCATGGGGGAAAATCACAAGAGAGTGATTACCCAATAATCAATGAGGTCCAGATGCATATATACTCTTCCTCATAAGGGAAGGAAAGATAGGGGAACGTGGCAATGTGAAGGGCAATAAATGATTTTTAGGAGGAATGAATGAAGGTAATGCTCAGACAATGGTTAATAATAGATTCTCTTTGGAAAACTGAATGTGCCTGGGAGAGGAAAATGACTCACGACAAAGTCTGTCCTGATACGGTGACATTCCTCAGTCTTCCTCCCTGCAATAAGAGTTTAGTTAATGAAAATTCAGGGAAGCCACCAAAGATAGTTATTTTCCTCTTTGGTGTGTCTGGTATTTAGACAGATAAGTGAATATCAGAATAAAGCCTCTGCTAGCATCTGCTGATCTCCAAGGGTCTTTAATTTAAAATAATCAGTATACCAGGGTACCATATTTTGGGGTGACATTCCCTGGATTCCTCAACCGTGATAACTGGATGGGATGCCGGGGCAAAATACTTTAATTAGGACTGTCCCAGGCCAACAAAAACATGTAGTTTCACTAAGCATAAGGCTTGAGGACACAAGTTTTGGGGGCAGAGAAAATTTGGGTTCAAATTTTGGTTCTGCCACCTAAGAGCTATGTGGTCCTTAGCAAGGTATTTAATCTTTCAGATCCTCATTTTTCTTATTTCTAAAATGAGATAAAAATGCCTACCTAGAAGAATTTGATGTGAATATTAAATGATATCATTAAAGAATGTAACATACAGGAAGTATTCAATAAATGGTGTTATTTATTGATATTTTTGTTGCTGTTGTTAATGTCAACGGTGTTGCTGTTATTGAGATGCAAAGGTACACAATGATACTTTCTTATCTTCAAATGGTCAACAATTTGTATCATCTAAGGGTGTAAACTTAGCACACTTGAAATTGTCAGCTGCTGTAAATTTAGTAGTTATCTGTCTCTTTATTCTGCTGTGATCGAGATGAGCCCATGTTCTTATACTGACAATCTGCAGCTTCAGTGGAAACTGCTTTGGTTCTACTCTTGCTCTATGAGACTTTCATCTGGGGAGTCAGATCACATATAATTTAGAACATGCTGAGGGAGGCACACTAAATAACAGCCTTCTCCCAGCCTAAGAGTTAAGACATAACAAAATGATTAGATATATGGTGGTCAAAATATCACTTTTATTGGACACTTTCTGATTTTGAAGCCCAAGATGACATAGACTTTGATAAGCTTTCATAGGTGATACATAGCTCAGATTGGCTTTCCCATATGGGCAATCTACCCCCATAGACTTAAGAAATGGAGCGGTAGAGGAGAAAAGTATTTTGTAGGCAAGTCTCTTACAAAAGAAAGAGTAAGGGAGCCAAGCTATGCGGGCCAGGTTTCTCCTTCCAAACTCATCAATCAGTTAAGTTCCTTTATCTTCCTAGCAATAGACTGAGCAAGGGGTAAAGAGAGGCCAGGGATGACACATTCGTTTCCCTCTACATAGAAGAAAGCATCTAGTAATGAGTAACGAGAATGTGTTTACTTTCAAGAGTTAATTTCAAGTCTTTTCATGGACCTGGATTGCAGAATACATATAGTTTTTATATGTAAATAATACAAAAATTAAAAAATAACCACAATTTTAAGAATAATATATCATCCTTGTAATGAATATTTTACAAACATCATTATTCCCAAGAAGTAGAATTTCTAGGTATCCTTTTAATGTTTTCGTATATATTGCCTGATTGTAACAGGCTACATTTTAATGGTTTTCTTTACTCATTCATCATGTGTGGGAGCCCATTCTTATACCCCCTCCTTCTCTTTTTCAAGCTAATTATGAAGCTAACAAACTGTTTGCTATTTTCATTCTTCCCATATGGTATTCCTAGGCCATCTTTACCCATTTATGCTACTATCACCATAGCTATAGGACAGACATCTCTCCACAACTGATTCTATAGTACTAACCTGAGGAAACTGATAATATAACAGTAGATATAATCTTTATTTGTATTGTAATTAAATTTTATGTGTTCTCTTAGGAAGACAGTTTTTTCATTACCCTGATAACCAACTTCTGCTTTGTGCTTACTATCAACTTACTTAAATCTTTCCTTTCTGGGTAGAGGATATTAGTAATAACTGTATCATTCAGTCACTAAATTCATTCATGCATTCAACATATAGTTAATAAATGCTGACTACGTGTCAGGAATTGTGCTAGTGGCAAGAGATACACCAGAGCACGAAGAAATATATTATAGTTCCTGATATCGCAGTTATATATACAAATTTAATAATGATCCAAGTTTGGAAACTTTAACTAACTAAAGTTGCTCTTGAAATAAACTAAAACTATTTGGAAAAATAATTAAGGCTTTAAAAATATCCATATGAATATTTAGTTTCTTAGAGTTATATTTGATAAACTGATTGATAGCTCTAAATATATTACTGACTTGTTTTTTGGAAGTGTTATCCAAGATTTTGGCTAAATCAAAACCTGGGGACCTTTGACAAGGAAATAGAAGACCATATGTTCTGGGGACTAGAGAAAGTAATTGATCTCTTGTGGTCCTATCTTTATTTAATATGCTGTGACTCTTGTGAAGTAAGATTATTCATTAAAATAGGAATGGGTTTCTCATAGCCTTAATTCAATTATTTGGTAGGAGCTTTTGGAGTCAAAAAGCATTCTATTTTTTGTAAGTTTTTATTTATGAGCCTACAGATTATTTTTGACAATCATTTGGCTCATTTTCAATTAATCCTATTTGTAATTCTATGTGTATATGTGTGTAAGTAGCCCTAGGAATTGAACATTGGTCTCTAGATAAACATATTAACACATAAAATTACAATCTCTATAGTAAAAATCTTAAGGTCTGCAAAAATCAATGTCCTTAGAATGAGAAGTTTATGATAAAATGGGTCTGGATATATATTAGGTACTGTAAGATTCCCAGTTAGAATATATATTTTCACATATTTACAGCCAACTGATTTTCAACAAAGGTACCAAGAACATTCATTGGGGAAAGGAAAATCTCTACTCATAAATAACTGTTGATTGAGTCAAAGAAAAATTCACGAGGGAAATTTTAAATTACTTTGAGATGTATGAAAACTAAAACACAAATACAAAAACTTATATGGTGCAATTTAATGGTGAGTACATGTGGTGCTTGTTTTTCCATTCTTGTGATGCAACAAAAGTAGTGCTCAGAAGGAAATTTAAAACTTTAAATGCCTGTATTACAAATGATTGAAGGTCTTAAGTCATATCCTAACCTTCTATTAAGATTTTAATAAAGCAGAAAAAAAGAAAAAACTAAGCCCAAAGGAAACAGGAGGAAATAATAAAGTGTAGACTAGAAAGTAAATGAAGTAGCAAATACAAAAGTAATAGAGAAAAACAATGAAACTTTTCTTTTGTCAGACTGACAAAAAACTAAATAAATAATTAGCAAGAGAGATTAGTTTCAAGTAACTAAAATAAGGAATAAAAGAGGGGCTATCACTAGCTCCTTTACTGAAATAAAAATAGCTACAAGGAAATACTATGAAAAAGGGTATGCCAACGAATCAGATAACCTAGACAAAATGGACAAATTCACAGAAATGCACAAAATACTGAAACTGACCCAAGAAGAATTAACACTAATTCTATACAAAAATGATTTCTAATTCCAAAAAATAAAAGAGGGAGTAATTCCTAGCCCATCTTATTAGACTAACATCAAGACCAGATATAGACATCACAAGAAAACTATAGACCAAAATGCCTTATAATATAGATACAAAAATTCTCAACATTCCATTAAAAATTGAATCTATTAATGTATGAAAATGATTATAAACCATAAGTAAGTTGGATTTATCCCAGAAATGCAAGGTTGGCAAAACATACAAAAATAAACAATGTAATACATCGTATTAATGTATAAAGGACAAAAAACACATGATCATTTTAATGGATGTAGAAAAAGCATTTGATAAAAATCTAACATCCTTTTATCATAAAACCAGTCAGCAAACTAAGAATAGAAGGAAAATTCCTTAACCAGATAAAGGGCATCTATGAAAAACCAATATCTAACACCAAACTTAACAATGAAAGACTGAGTGCTTTCCCACTAAGCTCAGAAAGAAGACAAGTATATGCACTCTCATCAAATTTATTCAACATTATTTGAAGGTTTTATCAAGAAGAATTAGGCAAGAAAAGGAAATAAAATGCATACAGATTGAAACTATCTCTGTAGATGACCTAATGGCATGATCGTATGTACAGAAAATCCTGATGGATCCACCAAAAATTTTTTAGAACTAATAAGTGAGTTGAGCTTAGGTGCAAGATAAAAGATCAATGTACTAAAAATCAATTTTATTTCCATATAGGATGGAGAAAAAAATCAGAAAATAAGGTTAAGAAAACAATTACATTTGCAAAAGTAACAAAAAGAACAAAATGCTTAGGAATAGATTTAACCAAATAAGTACAACACTTAGTACAAACTACAAAATGTCATTGAAAGTAATAAAAGAAAACCAAAATAATATACAGATATTCCCTCTTCATGTATTAGAAGATCTAAATTTTTTATTAAATTATTTTTTTAAATTTATAATTGACACAATAATTATACACACTTATGGCGTTTGAATGCATGTATACATTGTATAATGATTAAATTAAGGTAACTACCATATCTGTCACTTTAAACATTTATCTTTTTTGTGGTAATAACATTCAAAATGTTCTCTTCTGGTTGTCTCGAAACATGCATTACATTGTAATTTGCTATCGTCATCCTACAGTGTAATAAAACACCAGAACTTATTCTTCCTAACTGTAACTTTGTACCCATTAACCAACTTCTCCTAATTCCCCCTTTCCTCCTAACCTCCTCACCCTCTGATAATCACTTTTCTGCTTTCCACTTCTATGAAATCAAATTTTTTAGATTCCAAATATGAGCGACATTATACGGTGTTTATCTTTCTGTGTCTGGCTTATTGCACTTAGCATAACGTCCTCCATGTTCCTCCATATTACCTCAAATGACAGGATTTCATTCTGTTTTATAACTGAAGAGTATTCCATTGTGTGCGTGCGTGTGTGTGTGTGTGTGTGTGTATGTGTGTGTGTATACATTCTTTTTATTCATTTGTAGATGGGCATTCAGGTTGATTTCATAACTTGAATATTGTGAATAGTACTAAAATAAACATAAACGTGCAGATACCTACATGCCCAGTAATGGAATTTCTAGATCATATGGTAGTTCTATTTTTAGTTTTTTCAGAAATCTCCATAATGTTTTCAATGCCTATACTATTATAATTTACATTTCCAGCAACAGTACATGAGAGTTCCCTTTCTCACATCCTCACTAGCATTTGTTATTTTTTGTCTTTTTGATAATAAACATTCTTACTGGAGTGAGATAATAAATCATTGTGGTTTTGATTTGGATTTCTATGATGATTAGTGATGTTGATCATTTATTTTATATATCTGTTGGCCATTCGTATGTCTTCTTTTGAGAAAAATACCTGTTCTGGTCTTTTGTCCATTTTAAAAATCAGATTATTTGTTCTTTTTGCTATTGAGATATTTGATTTCCTTATATATTCTGAATATTAACCCCCTTGTAAGATGTATAGTTTGAAAATATTTTCTCCCATTTTTTAGTGTGTCTCTTCACTATATTTGTTGTTTGCTTCACTGTGCAGAAACTTTTTAGTTCAATGTAATATCATTTGTCTATTTTTGCTTTTGTTTCTTGTGCTTTTGAGGTCTTCTCCAAAAAATTTTTGCCCAGTCCAATTTTATGAGGCATTTCCCCTATGTTTTCTCATGGTAGTTTAATAGTTTTGTGTCTTACATTTAAGTATTTAATCCATTTCAAATTTATTTTTATATAGTGAGAGATAGGAGTGTAGTTTCATTCTTCTGCATGTGGATATCCAGGTATCTCAGCACTATTTATTGAAGAGACTGTCCTTTCCCCAATGTGTGTTCTTGGTTCTCTTGTCAAAAACCAGTTGGCTGCAAATGCATGGATTTATTTATGGGATTTTTATTCTGTTCCATTGATCTTTGTGTCTGTTTTTATGTCAGTACCATATTGCTTTGGTTACTAACATTTTGCAGTATATTTTGAAGTCAAATAGTGAGATATCTTCAGCTTTGTTCTTTTTGCTAAAGATTGCTTTAGCTATTGGGGGTCTTTTGCATTTCCATATAAATTTCAAGATCTGTTTTTTTCTACTTCAGTGAATGCTACATAGGTATTGTGATAGGGATTGCATTGAATCTGTAGATCGCTTTGGGTAATGTGAATGTTTAATAATGTTAATTTTCCCAATCCATGAACATGGGATATCATTCTTTTTATCTGTGTCATCTTCAATTTCTTTCATCAAAGTTATATAGTTTTTATTGTAGAGATCTTTTTACCTCCTTGGTTAAGTTTATCCCTACGTATTTTATTGTTTGTAGCTATCTTAAATGGAATTGCTTTCTTTATTTTTTGTTCATATAGTTTGCTATTGACATATAGATACACTACCAATTTTTATATGTTGATCTCATATCCTCCAACTTTACTAAATTCATTTTTTAGTTCTAATAGATTTTTGCTGGAGTCTTTTGGATTTTCTATATATGATCATATTTTTAAGATTGAAACACTCCCCAGATTGATTTCTAGATTCAATGTCATTCCTGTCAAAATTCCAGCTACCTTCATTTCAGAAATTGGGAACTTTATTTTGAAATCCATATGGAAATGTAAGGGGCCCAGGATAACATAATCTTGAAAAATAAAAAAATAAATAAAAGACTTGCATTTCTCCCCATTTTAAAACTTACAAAGATACAATAATCAAGACTGTTTATTATTGGCATAAAGATACACATAAAGATCAACAAGATAAAATGGAGATCATTTTTGACAAGGGTGACAAGAAATTTTAATGAGGGAAAGAATGATCTTTTCAACAAATGATGCTAGGACAACTGGTTATTCATACACACAAAAATAAAGTTGGACTTCTTCCTCACACTGTACATAAAAGTTAACTTAAAATGGACTATGTACCTAAATACAGTCACCTAAAACTATAAAATTCTTAGTACAAAATAAAAGTATAAATCTTTGTGACCTTGGAATAGGCAATGACCTTTTTGGCTATGACACCTGAAACACAATGCAAGCAAAAAAGTAAAATAGCATGAATTAAACTTCGTCAAAATTAAGAGATTTAATGCTTTAAAATTTTAAAACGTTTATTCTTTAAAGTGCACAAAGAGTGAAAAGTCAACCCACGGAATGAAGAAAATACTTTGCAAATCATATATCTAATAAGTATTAGTATCCAGAATATAGAAAAACACAACTCAATAATTAAAAGACAAGTAGCACAATTTAAAAAGGGCACAAAATTTGAGTCGACTTTCTCCAATATTTATATACAAATGGCCAATAAACACACAGGAAGGTGGTCAAAATAATTTTTCACTAGGAAAACGCAAATCAAAACCACAATGGGATACTACTTCATAGCCACTATGATGGCTATAATCAAGAAATAAGACAATAACAAGTTTGATAAGGATGTAGAAAAATTAGAACCTTTACCCATTGCTGCTGGGAATTTAAAATAGTTCAACCCCTTTAGGAAAACAATTTGGCAGTTCCTTAAAAATTAGACATACAGTCACCATATTATTCAGCTATTACTCCTAGGTATATATACAAAAGAATTGAAAACATACATCTCCACAAAAACTTGCACATAAATGCTCATAGCAGCATTATTCATAATAACCAAAAGGTGGAAACAAGCCAAATATCAACTGATTAATGAATAAACGAAAGGTGTTTACACAGAGAGTATACACATAGAGTGGAATATTATTTGGCCATAAAAAAGAATGAAGTAGTGATATATGTTTCAACATGAATGAACCTTAAAAATATTATGCTAAATGAGAGAAATCATTACACGAAAGACCACATAACATGTGATTACATTTATATGAAATTTCCAGGACAGTCAAATCCATAGAGACAGAATATATATTAGCGATTGCTAGGGACTACGAGTAGGGTAATCGGAGATGACTGCCCAGGTATTTTTTTTTTTTGTGAGGGTGCTGAAAATATTCTGGAATTACATAGTGATGATTATTGAACTATCTAGACAACATACTAAAACCACCTGAATTTTACACATCAAAATGTGAATTTTACGATATGAATTATATCTCAATTTAAAATAAATCAAAGTAACAGAAAACTCCGGAGTTTAGTTTCATTAAAAAAATTCTTTATAGGAGATACCACCGTTTTTTCAATACTTTTCTATTATCAGAACTAACCTGTCAAATAAGTGATTAATTACTTTTTTCAATGTGAAATTCTGACTATAGCGAGTTGCATTCATTTTTATGTGTGCATGTGTCTACCTGTGACAACGTTTCTGTGGTTACCATCTTCAACCACATTGTTATTAATTTATAAAAGAAGGGATGACTTGTATAATGAGATACTTCCCCTTGGCTTTGCATGTCTATAATTCTTAATAATGTTGGTACTATAATCATTTTAGTTTCAGTATGGGGAGAAAAGTATGTAGAATCACAAATGAACCCAGACTGAACTCAACAGATGTTGATATAAAATCATTTTGTGAAATGCATTTATATGTGTGAAAAAAAATAAATGCTATGCTACAGAAAAATAAATCCCACATAAGGGTAAGATAAAATTTAGAAAAAAGTCTAATTAGGAAAATAATTTTTTTAAGTACACGTTAGGATTTAAAAAATCAACCTGGATGTTCTAAAACTAAGCAAATTGCTTGTAATAATACTAGAATAATAAAACCTCTCCAATTGTGAAATACATTGTACTATTGCATTTAAACCACTTAATCGTACTATATTTTGTGTAATCATTAATAAAGTTAATGTTGTTAAAGTGGTTCCTAAAAAGAATATTATCATATCATAGGATTGCTGTACTAATTAAATGAATATTAATGGAAGTATGTAAAGCATTGAGAACACTACCTTAGTAAATATTAGTCATTTTCTTCCCACAGGTATATTATTAGCTTCTAATAGAAGGAATTTTGACTTTTTGATTCACTGCTTTATACCTAGTGCTTATAAAAGTGGGTAGCATACAAGAAACAGACAAAAAATATTCATTGAAAGAATGATGCTGAATGAGTGAAGGCACTAGAGGAAATGATATTAATCTCCTTTATATCACCAAGACTTGTGAAACTATTCCAAGAAAGGATACTTGATTAATGTGAATTTTTCAATACAGTTCTTAGAAGATTTGCACCTCCAAAAACAAAGCTACTATTCAATGACTTTACTTATTCCCAGCAATGAAAGGAGCTAAGTTCCTGTGGTCAAAATGTAACATTTTCAAAAAAGGCCTTGACCATCGGAAAACATAATATCAAGCAGTTTTCTCTGACACTTTCCAGGCTGTACCTCAGGAGTGATTAAAAGGTGGCTTTACCTGCCTTGTTAAACTGGCCACCTTCTCTAGTGGATAGTTTTACTTCAAAATAAATAAAAAGAAAAGAAAATACTCAAACTATAACCTTTCTTCTTCCATCAATTTCACCTAGGAATTAAATGTTTTACAAAAGATAGTGCTACCGGCCCTAGGTCTGCGCCTGCCGCTCTGATGATTAACATTGTGATGCTCAATATCTCGAGGGAGCAAGCCTTGGTAGTGGTTTAGTAATTTTGCATCAACAAAATAGAAATATTAAGCTGTTGTTGTCCTTTGAACAATGAGAAGAGTGACAGTAAATGTCAAAGATAAGTACCTCAGTTGGCAATGGCATTACTTTTAGTTTTAATATGAAGCATAAATCTGCCAAATAGAGAAACATCCACAGTGCACAATAAGTGAATTTTGACAGAACAAATTGGTTTTCTCTCAACCATTGATGCTGTATTATCTAAAAGAAAAGCAACATGGTTGCTCAGAAAACTATCAGAATGGCTTAGTGTTCCCAGCAATCAAATATAGTCTGTCTAAAATCTGAGGAGCTTGAGGCACAGACACAGTGGAAAGTGATTACTCTCTTGCTCTGTTCCTGATCAAAGATGCCTGCTCTATTGACTGCTTTTTATCATCATCTGATATTACATCTTTGATCCATGTTTAATGCTCTCAACAAACCATGATGAAGCCTTTTCAGTTTTATGTGCTTTTTCAAACTTCCGTATAATTTGGTTTTATTTTGACAGCATATCACGTATGTGATGTTAGAGATCTAGCAGAGTATCTTGCACATAGTAGGCATTTGGAAGCAGCACAGTATCATTGAAAGGGCAATGAAACTGCTACAAAATGGTTATACGTCTTTGGGCAAGATACTTTGTTGCCTCATTGAACATTTATGCCTCATCGGTAACATGGATCTGGTATTTTCTTTACAGGATTGATATAAATTGCAAGTGAGATTATTTACTGAAAAGTTCTTTGAGGAATGTAAAAAATATATAATAGTAAGTGTTTATTACTGTCAAGTTAATAGGATTCATTTTCCAATTCTAAAAATGAGCTTTATGAAATAACTGAGATATTTCTGATTTAAAATATGAACATATTAAAGATAATTTTAAATATCTTTATTTAGATGTTTTAGGTTATTATTTGGAAATGATTTTAGACTCACAGAAAAGTTGCAAAAAGAGTAGACATTTCCTATATACCCTTTCGCCACTTTTCCCTAATGTTAACATAACCATAGTGTACTAATAAACACATAGTGCACTTATAAATACAAATTGTTATATTTGTATTTATGTTATTAACTACGACGCACTTATAAAAACCAAGAAATTAAATTTGGTGCAATACTAGTAACTAATCCACAGAATTTATAAGAATTTTGCCAGCTTTCTTACTAGTGTCCTTCATTTGGTCCAGGATCCAGTCGAAGATCCTAAAGTTCATTAGTAGTTATATTTAGTCTCCTCCAATCTTGGTCAGTCCCTTGGTCTTTTTTTTTTTTTTTTTTTTTTTTTTTTTTTTTTTTTTTTTTTTTTTTTTTTTTTTTTTTTTTTTTTTTTTTTTTTTTTTTTTTCCTTTTATTTTAATTTTTTTGTTTTTTTTTTTTTTTTTTTTTTTCCATGATTAAAACTTATATATTTTTGGTAAGAATGCCACAATCACCTCAGCGTAACTGTTTTTTATTGAAGTCCATTTGCATCTTGCCAGGTAAGTCAAGCTTATGTCTTATTTCTCCCCGCAAGAACATGTCTCACCTTTGATTTGGGACCAGTTTGTTGTTCTGTGACCTCAGAACTCAGATTCAAGAAAAGTTTTGCTGTTCCTTGTTGTTTGTCATCATGTTCTTCTTCTTTTTTTCTCTATTGTAATGTTGGAAGCAGTGTTTTATTCCAGCTGAATTCCCGAGTGCAAACTGGAAGTCCACACTTTTTTTTTTCTCTGAAGCTTGTGCTCGCCTCTACATAGGTCCTTGTTCTTTTGAATTTTCATAATTAGTGTGGATTTAGTGTTTAGTCTTTCTGACAGAAGCTTTATGTCAACCCAAGGCTCTGGTGTTGTGTCCCTTCTCTCTGCTCTGTAGTTTTGGTCTTCCTTTTCTTGCCACAAAACCTTTCAGAGCAGAAGTGTAACAGATTATGTGCTGGGACTTGACAACTTTTCCCATTTGATTTAGAGTTATTGTTAACTTTGGGTATTCTCTGTCTTCAAGTTATGCTGAATGTATATTTGTTGACTAGATTTATTTTAATATTTCCCTTCTTTTTGTTCTGTATGGATATAATGAATATCATTGACTTCAGTACCCAGAAGTACACTCTGTGTATATATTTATGCTCCTATCTCTTCACACTAACAAACTGTAACCTATTAATCTTTCAAAGGGAAGTATGTGTTTCTCATATAACAGATTTGTAAGAAGTGCAGTGGGAATAAGAAATAATATGAGACATGTGTTAAAATTTGTATTCACACAGTCATAGTGTCTCATGTGCATTGAGAATATTTGCAGGTGTTGAGCTATATTCTCAGCATAAATTTAGAAAGTTGGATATTGCTATTCCATTAACAGAAGATTATTCATATTGTATATTGAAACTTGATTATATTCTCTGTTGTTCAGAGAAAACTCTGGTCCTGATTTATTTCATTGTTATTATAGTCTATGACTAACATCTAATTTTTTTAATCTAAAATTATCTACAATAATTTTGCATGTAGTTGTACATGTATCAAGCCTGTACCATAATGGGGATTTAAAAAAATGTTCTGAATCCTAAATATTTATTTTCTCTCATTGAGTGTCATCAAACTAAATTGACTAAATAGAAATGTTAATCTTTCATCTTTGAGAAAGTAACAATTCTGTCATTTAGCAAAGACACTAGAAAAATACAATTCAGAATACTAATTTAACTGAAAGTAAGTTATGGTAGGTTTATTATACATGATTCAGTGATATCTGCTACAAAATGAAATATCTCTACTTAATTCTGTGACCTGGAGACATATTTCTTACCAGCAAAAAGTGAACTTGTCTGTCAGCTTATATATAAAAAAAAATGTTTTTGCTGCTGCCTCTTCATTAGCAAATAAAGCCCTTTTGCAAAATCCAAGGAATATGGATTTAAAATATTTTTATGATCATTATGTTATATAAAAGAATAGAGGACTAATGCACTATCCATTTTTTAATAAGGTATGTACTAGGAAGTTCAAATGCAAGATACCCCCAAATTTGATTTTAAGGGTGATTATAGCAGGGAAAAGAGAATGGAATTTTGTTGGAATTTAATTATCGATTGTAACATACTAATTACCTTTAACTTCTGAACAGGAAAAAAGCCAGATTAGTTATTTTTTTGGATACAGAAAGATAATTTTTTGGACAAAGAATTTAAGAATTCACCAAAATATTTGAACTGAAATAGAAAGCATTATTACATACACCAAAAAAGTTGACAATATATACCAAAAACATAATAACAAAGCCAATTTTGAAGCAAGTATAATTAATGATTTGTATAATGTGAGACAGAAAAAATAGACTAGAAGAAATGAACTAGGAATGAAAGGCAAATATATTTAAGATTCTTCCTTGTATCTATACATAGTGGACATCTATTAGGGTGATGAGCACCTATTTTCTTTGTTACTAATAACACAAGACTTATACTCAGTAAAGATCCTATTCCAGTTGGTTTAGTTGGGCCTTACTTTGCCGCTCCCAATTTTCCCAACACAGAGATGGAAATATAACTGGACATATACAGTTAGTCTTTCACAGGATTTTAAGAGTTGAGTTGATAAGTACTTAGCATGGGAATGTGAGTGTGTGTGTGTGTGTGTGTGTGTGTGTGTGTGTGTGTGTGTGTGTTGGGGGGGGTAGTGTTTGTGGTCATCTTGGAACCAAATAGAGAGGTTCAGTATCCAATCAGATTTTGTAATCACAGAAAACAACAAAGCTCCAAAGACATTCTTTGAATCCCTGGATCTTGTCCTATGAGCTCATTCCATTTATGTAAGGCCATAACCTATACCCCTCCACACACTTTTTGCCAACTCTATTTTGAGTTAATTTGCATCACTTACAATGAAGAGAATCCTGACTAATTCTTTATGCATTCCCATCCTCTGTCTTCGATATAGTAGTTTGTTGTAGAAAGACAAAGTGTAATTTGTTAAGAATAATGTCTGTGAAAATTCTCTGAGAACCAGCAAATTATTTCATATTTTACCAAATAAACTTTCAATGATTTAGTTTGGTTCTAAAATATCTGAGCAGATTAGATTTCTTTGTGATTGAGTATAATCTTGTAATTCTAAGAGCTATAGAAATAATAGGATTCATAAAATAGGACAGATGAAAAATCATCAAAGATCCCAAAGTATAAAATCAGTTCCTTTTCTACACAATTTAAAAAATTATAATGAACAAATATCAAAACAAACAAAATGTCAAAAGATAGATAATATGAAAAGGAATAAACAAAGAACAAGGTGTGGTAATATCCATCTAATCAAGCTGATATTTTGAGTTGTACATTTTCAAAAAAGTTTGCTCTCCTTCAATAGGATATTAAACATACTTCGACTTGATTTCCTGGTTTATATATTTAACTTTTGGAAGTGAGTTGATTAATTAAATTTAATTTAATTTGCTTCCTGATTAGAAGGAATAATTAGAAAAAAATAATATATCTGTGTAATGTTGGCCCTCACAATGATGTGAATTAATGCGGTCTAGTCTTCCAATGTTCTAACCCTAGTTCATTTCCTTTTTCCTCTTCTATATTGAGTTGAGGTTTCATACCAAGGTACAAATAACAATTGTTTTTGCTTAGTCTGCGTCCTGAAATCTTGACCATAATAGTCTAGATCTACTTATTTTTTCAATATTAACTACAACTAAGTCTTTAACTCAGAATTCTATAAAGGTGAGAGGCTAAGGCAATAGGAAAAAATACAACTAATAATTACTGAGTGCTTATTCTCTGATAAACATGGTTTCAAGTATTTTCTCATATGGCTACACTTAATTCTCACAACTGCCCTGTCTATGGTCTAGTATTAGAACATCATCTTCATTTAAGATATTAGAAAATTGGAACACCCAAAGTTTAATTAAACTTTCCAAAGTCACATGGCACTTGGCCAAACCCCTACTTTTGAACATTTTGTCCTGCTGCCTCTTACTCTAATTTAAAAAACAAAGGAGAACATACAGAGAGCCCCTTATTCAGGAAGGCCTAGCTATGTAACAGCTATTTGACTTTGAAAGAGTTGCTTAGGCACTGACTCTCAATTCCTCTCTCATGCAAACAGAGGTAATAATATTTATCTTTCAGGGTTGTTGTCAAAAATTAAAAGAAGTAATGTTAGTAACAAAATAGCAGAGTTACTGGGGTTTGTTTATTATTAGCATTTTTTACATTCCTCTACGATCTTATGTTTCATGACAAATAGATCTGCTCATTCTGAAGAGATTTATTAAAACGCCACCCTGTAATTGAATTCTTCCAAGTTCTTCTTTGATAGAGTTGTTTTACTATTATGTTTTCAATTTTCGCAACCTGTTTTTTTAAAAATTTTAAATTGATACATAATTGTACATATTTATGTGATACATGTGATATTTTGATAACATACATACAATGTTTAATAATCAAATCGAAGCAGGGTATTTAGGCTATCTACTACCTCAAACATTCATCATTTATTTGTGTTGCAAATATTTCAGATCTTCTAGCTGTTTTGAAATACACAGTACGTTTTTGCTAACTATACTCAGCCTGTGGTGCTATGGAACACTAAAACTCATTCCTTCTATCTAAGTGTATGTTTATATCCATTAACCACTATTCATTCCCCCCTCTCAAACTTTCCCAGCCTCTGGTAACTATCATTATCAGGCAGATGCTGTGTTTTAAGCACAGCATTCACTCTGTTCACAATTAATATTATCTTATATTTGTATATTATTTCTTTTACATTATAGCCTTCTTTCTTTTCACATACTATTGAGTTTTAATAGAATATTTCTAGTCAATCCTTTTATATCCAGGTTATTTGGAAATTTGGAAATTTATTAATATGGAAATTTCACTATGTTTTCTAGTTCCTTGAATGGCTTCCATTTTGAGCATAAGTAATCAGATGTATATTTTCCATAATTCCTACAATGTATATTTTCTACCACTATATTAAAACAACTTACAAAATATTTTTCCCACCAAATTGTTCTGGCCTTTCACTGTTTTGATGTCACATCCAAAAAATAAGACTTTTTAAATACTAGCACTTTCTATTCTCCTCCCAACTTTCAGAAAAGGCAGTTGGAAACCTTTTTTTTTCCCAATAATTATTTATTTCAGCATATTACTGGGGTACAAATGTTTATGTTAAGTATATCGCCCTTGCACCATCCAAGTCAGAGCTTCAAGCGTGTTCATCCCCCCAACGGTGCGCACCCCACCCATTAGGTGTGAATATACCCATCCCCTCCTCCTCCCATCTGCCCGACATGCAATAGATGTTATCCCTATATGTGCACTTAAGTGTTGATCAGTTAATACCAATGTGATCGTGAGCACATGTGGTGCTTGTTTTTCCATTCTTGGGATACTTCACTTAGTAGAATGGGTTCCAGCTCTATCCAGGAGAATACAAGAGGTGCTATATCACCATTGTTTCTTAAAGCTGACTAGTACTCCATGGTATACGTATACCACATTTGATTAATCCACTCATGTATTGATGCACACTTGGGTTGTTTCCACATCTATAAAAAAGACATCTGCCCTAGAATGTTTATAGCAGCACAATTGAACATATCTTTCTAAGTATGCCCCTACTCTTTCATTTACCACCTCTCTACCACAACGCCTTTTTTTTTTTTTCAAATACAGTGTTTTCAAATAAGCTGTTTCTCTTGAAGGCTACATAGTTTCTGTTCCTTCACCTTCGAATATATTTCATCTAGGCTTTCTCATGACTCTCTGCTTCTCATTTATTATAGTCTCAGAGTATCACTTCATCAGAGAGGCCTTCCCTAACTACTGTAATTAACAGCATTGAATCTCATCTCTATTGTACTTATTTTATCATTTACACAGACTTATCTCTACCAGAATTTAGCCCATTGATTTGTTTTTGTGTTGAATGCCTGTATCCCCAGGGCAGAATGTAAATTCGTGGAAGGTAGCAATTCTGTCTATTAAATTGCTTATCTTATACAAAAAAGCCTGGTTTATGTCAGGTCCTGAACAGATTTCTGTTGACTGATCAAGATGACACATCAATTCAGTGGTAAATAGGCAGCTTATTTAACAAAGTATCTGAAATCATTGGCTATCTATCTGAAAGATCACAAATTTAGAAATCTAAATCAGAGAATATGCAAAGTTAAATTCTTAATGGACAAAATAGTAAATGAAAACATTAGTATAGTTTAAAAGAATATTTGTACAACTTCAGAATGGGGGGTAGAAGGATACCTTTTTATGTGGACACAATATTTGTAATACATAAAGGAGAAGATGAACAGGTTTAACTGCATAAACATTGTTGAAAGGAATGTCAAAGGAGATCATAAAGGTCAAAGAAGAAGGATAGTTTGGGAGAAAACATTCATAGCCCAAATGAGTGGGCAAAATTTAAAGTCCTTAGAACATAAAGAGGTGTTATAATTGATAAGTGGCAAAGAACCAGTAGAAAAATGGATACAATATAAGAGCATGCAAGTCACAGAATAGCAAATTCACACTCCCAAAAAATATATGGAAAGATTATCAGCTTAACTTTGTAGTCAATAAAATACCAATCAAAACAGTGAGATACTATTTCTTATTTCTCCCATTAACAAAAATTAAAATATTTACAACATCTGATGTTGACCAAGTTGTTAGAAATCAGGTACCCTCATACATTATATGTGGGCACGTGCATGTGAATTATTAATGTCTTTTTTGTTGTAAAGTAATTAGGAGGTATTTATTAATTTAAAATAACACACTCTTTGAGCAAGAAATCTTATGTTTTAGGATTATACTATACAAAAATAAAAGAATCGATATACAGAAGCATCTTTCTTATATAATCATTTAAAGATATAAAATCTGGGAACAACCTAAGTATATATCAATAGCGGACAGGTTGAAAATATAGTAGAATTAATAGAATATTTTGCAGATAATAGAATTCACAAGTCTTTATATATATTGGCCTACAGAAGGAATCTATTGTATAGTTCTGATTTATTAAAAAATGTAGAATAGTGGTATATTATCTTTATATAAAATAGAAGTAAATATATATGTTCATATATGTTTTCAATGCAGAAAATAATTGGAAAAATAAACTCTGAGTGGGATTAGAAAAAGGGAGATCATTTACCTTTTAATTTTATGCATCTATGTTTCTGTTTGATTTGTTATAATAAGCCTGTACTGCTTTTGTAATTTAAAGATAATAAACTAAATACAATCTTAGAATATCTAAATGTTAATATTCTTGCAAAGTAATGTCCTTTTCTTCTCCACTATCTTGGAAAAAATTCAATTACTCAGCAATCTTCTCCCAACTGGCTACTAGAATATTTACGGCACTATGTTAGTTTTAAGGGGCCATAAGTATAGGTACAAAGGTGACAGGTATGCAGGCAATTTCTATTTTCATAAAAATCCTATTATTGATATAATGATTAAGACAAAAATGCATGTTTCTATTATCTCAAGAATAACAATTAACACTTTGTCTAAAATATATTACAGAAAATTTAGAATGCAACCAAAAGAAAATTACAACAATTTTCTAAAAAAAATCTGTTGGGCTTTTATTGTAATGGTTACTTTTTTAACTTGTCTGTTGCTGTTGAGGTTTTCCAGAAATATATCTATATAATCTGGAACAAGTTGAAAAATACTGGCAATAACAACTGAACTAAGTGTTTCTTGTTAGGATATTAACTTCAAACATATCTTGTGGGGAAAACAGTTCCAATATCTTCTAGTATTCTTATCAGATACGCAGCTGCCCTTCTCATTGAAAATTCATAAGGGACATGTATTTAAATTTTAATTATAAGAAAATCATTTTCTCTGGTAATATCCTTGTGGGAAATAAGGATGTTTAAGAGATAGAGATCCTAATAGCACATTTTTTTCACTGCATATAATTACTCTCATTAAATAAATGTAGAATAGCTGAAAGTTGGCCCATTTTATTCTCCACCCAAGAATAGACTGGGACATTATTTTAACTTTGAACGTATTTGATTTGTCTATTTTGTTTAGTATGCAAAACGTGCATTCGTGATATATATTTTTAGTAATATCAAGAAAAAAATAATAAAAAATAAACTCCAGTGTAGTACAATTTAGAGAAATTCTGCCCCCAACATATGTCTTTCATTGCCCTGAAATAGTGTTTAAAGTTTTTACATAAATCAATCCTTAGGCTAAGATTCCAAATATCCTTGTTGAAATGCCCACTTGGTAACGAGGAATAAAGTTATATTTTGAGATGTCAGCACCCACTAATGCTTTATTTGAATAAGCTGATTCGCCTGCCAGGTTCCCAAGGATTATAACACAAAATAATAAATTTTGATGCCTGGAAGGAAGTCAGGAAAGGTCGTGGTGGCTCTGGGAAGTAAGAATGATTTCCTAGAAAGTATTAGATATCTGAATAAAATTGATTAGCTATAAGCCATGTCACAAAAAAAGTTCTCTTAAAACAAATTTAACCTCTTCACAAATTTTTTGCATTATATTTGCATAGCAATGTTAAGTCTTGTCTTTGCTGTTGAAGTACCTGTAGGGCAAAAATGCTAGTAGATCACTCTTCTTCCTATTTCTGGGTAGATAGCGGACATAATGCTGAAAACACTGAACTTTTATTAATGAGCAGACTTATAGTGTCACCTTCTCTAAAGAGAAAAATAAACACAGTATATAAGGGAAAATTAAAAATCACTAAAAGAATTCCATAAATAATTATAATTTATACAAAAGGTCTAAGAAAACTGTTTGCATGACCCAGACAATGGCCCAGAAAACCAGCCATTTGTTAATCCCTATCCAGTGTTTCACAAAAGTACCCCAGAGAGTTTACAAAGAGGCACTATTTTGCTTTATATACATGGTTTGACTACAAATCATTATGATTATTAGAGTGATTTGTAAAGGAAAAACAAGGTCTTAGTAATCTAATATTTTATCCATTGCTACATAAAATGATATGTCTTCTGTCAGTGGTGGCTTGAGTGGGGATTATGAGGTGGCAGAAGTTCGTATTTCCAAAAAATGAAGAATATAGATTTTGGGTTTTAGATGCTATGTTTCTTCATGTGAAAGAAATACAAATGAAGGCTTGTCATTTTTTTCTGATATGTTGAATGCAAAGCTTCTGGTTGCAGTACTTAAGTGAGAATGACTTAAGATTATCTTTTAACTATACTCTGGGTCAAATAAACCTTTCAAACAAAAGAACATGAATAAAAATTTTACCAGCTACATTAATAAATGCAGGTACGTTTGGAAGCAAAGGCATAGGTCTGATTGAATTCACAATTTGCAATTGAGTACTTATTCCAAGATGGTATTTAAGCAGCATTTCTAGCAATTAATTGTGTCATCTTGTATGAAAAAATGAATCACTAGAAGAGTTGTTCAGTTGAACATACAAGATTTGAGTGAATTGTTAAATTGGTCAAAGTATATTTTCTTATTCTTTTTCAATAATTCCTACTTTGCCTCATATTTTAGTTTGTAATATAAGCTTCATCAGATAGGACAAATTTACACACCAAATAATTTAAAAGTTATCCAACACATTTTTTAGAGATATGTGCCAGCCAAGAGCTACTCAGTTGTTGGTTGTACAAAATCATTATACATTCTTCCTGCTTTACACAATTTAATAGTTTAATGAAGGATTGAGATATGAAAACATATCATTAACAAGTTGATGCCATATTGCTGGGAGAGGAATTTACAGAGTGCTAGGGGAGAGCAAAGAAAAAAACAGAGGAGAAAAAGGTAAGAAGTTTGAACTAAATCTTCAAGGCTAAATAGCGCTTAGCAAGCTCTACAAAATGGGATTGGCATGAGTAGGGAAGAAATTTCCAAGAGCGAGAGCACATGTACAAAGGCAGAGTGGGCAAGAGCATACTGCTCCAACCTGATATTATCTAAATATTTGTTAGATAGCTAAAAAACAAGTTTGTTGTTTAATTCTTAAATGGTATAACTCAGCAGCAGAATATTTTCTTGTTATGCTAAAACATAGAAAGTATTGACTTTTAAAAATTCTTCATTTCTTCTCTGCTGCTGTTACTAACTACACTCTGTCATGCCATACTAAGTTGCTATTTATGTTTCCCGATCCATTTCCCCCTTTTTCCCTTGAGAATTAACAGCTTCTTAACATTATCATTTATTTTTAATTTCTTCTACTTCTCTTATATAAACCTTTGCCTTAGTCTTGCTCATTTCTAACATAAATACCACAAAGTTTTCCTCTATGAGATTATTCATTTAAAAATTCTAATCTTAACAGGATGTGCTTTATTATGCTTGATGTTTAATTATTTCTACTTATTACTTTATTTGATCTATTTCATCTATTCCCTTGGGCTTCAAGTACAAGGTACTGCTAATGCCTAATATTTCATTTTCTGCTCCTGAGCTTTTGTCTGTCCTGATTTCCTTATCTGACAATTATGTAAAATACAGCTGCACTTACTATTTACTTTTATTTTTCATATAACTTCTCTACAAACTTATGGCCCCTGGAACATTTGTTCTGGGCAAACTTAAAATGACTAGTCCATCATTGGATTTCTGTGTCAGTTCTTTACCTAGTAAGATAAAGCCTAGAAAACAGGAGGAAAAAAGGTTAATGTGTGTGTACATGCACATGTGCTTATAGGTACAGATGGATAAGTAGCTATGTAGGTAGATAATGCATTAAGCTACTATTTTTGGATATTAATTGAAGTATAATTTCCTCTTGTATTATTAGGATAGACTAGGTAATGTTTCAATAACAAGAAAACAAGAAAACTTTAGTGACTTATCAATATAAAGACTTATCTTTCACTCATGTAAAGTCCAACACACATTGAGTGACTCTTCAGAAAAGTTGTGTTCTATGTATGAGTGACTTACTCCTATAGTTCAAATGTTTTTGTTTATTTCAGAATATTATGGGGTTACAAGCACTTTAGTTACATACATTGTGTTTGTACCACCCAAGTCAGAGCTACAAGCGTGCCCATCCCCCAGAAAGTGTGCACCACACCCATTAGGTGTAAATTTACCCATCTTCTCCTCCTCCCTCTCACCTGCCTGACACCTGATGAATGTTACTTCCATATGTGCACATAGGTGTTGATCAATTAGTGCCAATTTACTGGTGAGTACATGTGGTGTCTCTCCAATATTCATATTGAAATTTAATCCTCATTGTAACAGTTTTAACAGGTGGGGCCTTTAGGAAGTCATTAGATCATGAGGGCTCTGCTCTCATGAATGGAATTGTGCCTTAATAAAAGGGTTTGAGGGAGCCTGCTTATCCCTTTTTCCTCATCTGCCACCGGAGGACACAGCATTTGTCTCTATTTCCAAGGTACCACCTTGGAAGCAGACAGCAAGCCCTTACCAGACATCAAACCTGCTGGCATCTTGATCTCAGACTTCCCACCCTTCAGAACTGTGAGCAAATAAATTTCTATTGCTTATAAATTACCCAATCTAAGGTATTTTGTTATAGCAATGTGAACAAATGAAAACAGTTATGTAGGTAGATTCCATTATGAGATCAACAGATGATATTATGATTACCACACAGCCACGGAAGAAGAGTAGAGAGTGCTATGTATTGACAAATAAGTACTTGGGCCTGGAAGTGACATAGATATTTACACTAAAATTTATTCATGCTTACCATAACTATTTACATGGCCAAACTAGTTACAAGGTGATTGACAAATATAGAAGAACACACAGAATATTGGTGCACAATAATACATCTGTCCGTCATAGTCTCTTAATTCACTGTTTTCCCACTACTCACACCCTTTATTCCCTCTGTGATCATTGCCTCAAAATAATAAAATAATAAATAATATATAAATATATTTATATAATATAATGCCTAGTCTATTGAGGGCTTTTATCATAAAGGGGTGCTGGATTTTATCCAATACTTTTTATGCATCAATTCAGTGACTCATATGGTTTTTATTTTTAATTATGTTTATGTGGTGAATCACATTTATTGATTTTCACATGTTGAACCATCCTTGCATCCATGGGATGAAACCCATTTGATTGTGGTGCTCTTTCTTTTTGATGTGCTGTTGCATTCAGTTTGCTAGTATTTTAAGTATTTTTGCATTTATGTTCATGGAGGATATTGGCCTGTAGTTTTCTTTTTTGTTGTGTCCTTTCCTAGCTTTGGTATCAAGGTAATACTGGCTTCATAAAAACAGTTAAGGAGGAAACAAATATCACATGTTCTCATTTACATATGGGAGCTAAACAATGGGTATATATAGTCATACAAAGTGGTATAATTGACACTGGAAACTAAGGAAGGGGGTGATAAAAAAATTATCTATTGGGTACGAAGTACACTATCCAGGTGATAGGTACACTGAAATCCCTGACTTCACCACTATACAATTCATTCATGTAACAAATAACACTTGTATCCCCTAAATCTACTGAAATAAATTTTAAAAATAATAAAAAATAAACAAAATGAAGAAAAGCAAAGAAAGTCTCAGGAAATGTGTTCGTTTAGAAGTAACTAAAGAGACGTGATACCCAACTGCAATGTGTGACTCAGGATTGGAAATTGACCTGGGGGAAATTAGCTATATTGTATTAAGACCCTTGATAAAATTAGAATATGAACAGTAGTTTAGATAATAGTATTGTATTAATGTTAAGTTTCTGAAGTTGATCTTTATATTGTAGTTATGTGAAAGAATGTCTTTATTTATAGGAAATACACATGGAAGTATTTAGAAGGCGAAGGGTATAGTGTCTGCAACCTACTCTCAAATGGTTTGGAAAAATAATGTACATAAATATATAAATAATGAAAAGCAACTGTGCCACAAAAAACACCTTTTGTATTATCCTGGATAGAGCTGGAGCCTATTCTACTAAGTGAATAACGCAAGAATGGAAAAACAAGCACCACATATACTCACCATCAAATTGGTATTAATTGAGCAACACTTATATGCACATATTGTAGTAACATTCATCGGGTGTGGGGCAGGTGGGGAGGGAAGGAGGGGATGGGTATATTCACAGATAATGGGTGCAGTCAGCACTGTTTGAGGGATGTACATGATTGAAGCTGTGACTCAGGTGGGGCAAAGGCAATATAGGTAACCTAAACATTTGTACCTCTGTAATATGCTGAAATAAAAGCAAAAAAAAAAAAAAAAAAAAAGGACTGGGCAAAATGTAAAAAGAAAATAGAAATAAAAATGTTTGGAACAGTGCCTATTGCATAATACATTTTAGAACTATAGCTCTAAAAACTAATAAGCAAAATATTTTATTAGTACAAACATAGAGACAGAAAGGATTTTTATTAAGATCAGGAAAAATGTAGAGATTTCTATTATCAATTATATTAGTAAATTAATTCTGAAAATTTTAGTTAACGTGAGACAGGGGACTAAAATTAGAAGCATTAAGTATTGGCAAGTTATAAAAATGTGATTTGTATCTATTATATATATATGTATATACCTATATTATTATACAAACTAATACCCTAAGATATTGGTCTAAAAATCGAAGAGAAATTATGAGAGGTCAGAAATGTGGACAGTGGCAAAGTAAATAAAAATAAATAAAAATATTCCATTTTTAATAGACATAAAAAAATAGAACGCCTAGGAATAAACATGAGAGAAGAGGTTCAGGGCCTATTTTAAGAAAACTCAGAAACTTTACTGAAGGATAGAAAATAAGGTCAAAATAGATGAAGAGATGCTTCATGTTTTGCAATGGATAATTTAATATTTGCAAGATGCTAATTCTGTATATATTTGTTCATTAATTTAATGGCAATGCAAATTAAAATAATTACTTTCCTTTTACCTAGGACAATTATCAAGCCTAGACAAAACACTTTTAAAAAGGAAAAGAGGAAAAGAAACCTGAAATTACTCTATCACACCCAGATATTGAAATGTTCTGTAAAGTTAATAACTTAATCAATGTGGTACAGATTTAAGAACACATAAACAGAAGTTTAAATAAATTCAACATCCCAGAAGTTAACTCTAAAACAAATTCCATGGTGTACAGATGCAGTTTGCATTTGTTTATTTGCTTGATTTTTTTTTTTTAGTTTTTTGTTCATTATTTTATTTCTTTTTAAATATAGGGATAGTCAAGGATTGTTCAATGAAAAATTGTGTGGGGGTAGTACCGGAAACCACTATTGCAGAACTACAGCACTACTGTCAAACCCTCTCTCATAATAGCCTATCAAAGGCAGTATATGGCCTTGCTTCCTAATTAATGAAAATACTTGATATGATTCGATTGATTAGATGCTATTTCCATCACATTTAATCAATATCTATATTAAAGGAAGGGAAATGTCCCTAATATTTTTCAAGAATTTTATAAAATTTCTTTCTGTCTTCTCTGGATCTTTTACTTCATAAAATATCCTCTCTTTCCTTTATTTTCAATACTTCCTTCTCTGCTATTCATTTTCCTAGAAAGGAGCTCTTATGTAAAAAAGAAAACAAAACAAAAACAACCAAATACATTATTTCTTGATCTCATACAACCTTGATTGTACTATCTCCATTCTTAGCTAAATTTCTAGGAATTGTGGTAAACACATATTATCCCCATTCCTCATTTATAAATTGTAATATACTTATTGGGTGCCATTTTAGGTCACATAGTGTTCCATTTGCTTGAATGTAGCTGTAAACAAGCCCTCAACAACAAAATGAGTTATTATTTGATGAAATTAAGGTTACATTGTATAATAGCAAATGTTTTCCACTTTATGAAATAACCATTTGCATATAAATATCCTATAATACTACAGTTAAAATGGGATATCTAAATGTTGAATATCTCTTAAAATGTAATTAATGAGTTATTTAAGATGAGTATAAAGTATACGATGTTATGTCAAACTGTAGAAGTGATAGATGGTCTGCCTACAGTTAAGTGTCTTTTTGAAATCAATTTTAAACCTCAGAACAACAGAGTGTGAAATTATCATATAGAAAATAAGAAAAAATACAGTTTTTTAAAAAAAAAAGATGACTCAGCATTTCCAGTTTTCAATCCAGCATGTAAGGAATTTGGAAATTATCACTCCACCCTAACGAGCGAGAAACTGAACAAACTGACAAATTAACAACTCTTCTTAGATCCATCAGAAAACTTAGGTCACAGGGCAAAACTCTGTTCCCCAAATTGAAGAGACGTACAAGTGAATACAGCAAATCACAATTTTTCCTGAGAAGAAACTGCCATGAGAATGACTACAAGGGAAGCAAAACCTTAAATACAACTAATGAATTTCTGGAGGTTCAGTCTGAAAATTAAAAACTACAGCAGGTCCCATTCTTGTGGAAGTGCACACAAACTTTTGTAAGTTTTACCTCCAGGCACTGTAGTAGGTTCTCACAGTGAATATTGGAGAAAACTCTCCTCATGATTCCTGAAGGTGGAGGAGAAAAGCGACCATTTACAGATATGCTTGCCCATTTTTTCCTTTTGAACAAGGTCCACTCTCAAGAAAAACCATTTTACCAGAGGCTAATTTAATGGGATTTTCTGAAGGCCTAACTAACCTGGGTGAAGGGAATTATGCAACTCAGTCTCTCTACCCATCCAGTCCCATGTAAGTGGGGCTGGAACTGAGAAACACTTGTGAAGTTCACAACTCAGGCAACAGGTCCAGTAGAAGACTGAGAACTAATTATAGGACTATAAATAGATTCCTCACCCCCGGCCCCTCTCACGTCTTATCACATCACTAAAGGCTTATCTGCCACAGTTCACTTTACCCAGTACATCATCTCTGGCTTTCAGTAAAAAATTACAAGGCATACTAAAAACCAAAAACAAACAAACAACAACACACACACAATTTGAAGAGATAGAGCAGCATTAGAACCAGACTTAGATATTGCAAAGATGTTGAAATTATCAGACCAGGAATATCAAAAGACTATGATTAATATGCTAAAGGCTTTAATGGAAAAAATAGACAACATGCAAGAAGAGATGGTAATGGATGCAGAGAGATGAAAATTCTAAGAAAAAATAAAAAAAAATTTTAGAGATAAAAAAATTGTGAGAGAAATGAAGAGTGCCTTTGAAGGGCTCGTTAAAAGACTTGATTCAACTGATGAAAGAATCTCTGAGCTTGAAATATGTCAATAGAAACTTCCCAAACTAAAAAGCAAAAAGAAAAAAGACTGAAAAATATAGAAAAGAATATCCAAGAACTCTAAGACAACTACAAAAAGTGTAATATTTGTATTAAGAATACTAAGAGGAGAAGAACCAAAGGACCAGAAGAAAATTTTAAGCATTAATGATGGAGAATTTTCCATACATAAATGTCAGAAAGCAAACCACAGATCCAGGAAACTCAGAGAACACTAAGCAGGATAAATGTCAAAACAAATGAACAGATGACAACAACACTTAGGCATATCATATACAAACTGAAGAAAAATCAAAGATAAAGAAAAAAAAACTTGAAAGAAACCAGAGGAAAAAACATCTTATTTATGCAGGAACAAAGATAATTATATCCAACGTTTCATCAGAAATCATGCAAGGGGAAAAAAAAGAGTGGAATAAAATATTTAATGGGTTGACAGAAAAAAAAAATCCAACAAACCTAGAATTCTGTATCTTGCAAAATTATCCTTTAAAAGTGGAAGACAATAAAAACTATCTCAGTCAAACATAAATTAAGGAAATTTGTTGCATATAGACTTGCCTTGCAAGAAATGTTAAAGTTGCTCAGAGAGAAGGAAAATGATACAGGTCAGAAACTTGGACCTACAAGAAGAAAGGAAGAGTGTTAAAAAACAAATAAGTGAAGGTAAAATAAACACTTTTATTTTCTTATTTATAATTGATCTAACAGATAACAGTTTGTTCAAAGTAATAACAGCAAAAATGTATTCATTCAGGAATGGCAGCAAAGATACAAGGGCTGGAACAGAGAAATTAGGAACACTTTGTTATTATGAGGTACTTGCATGACTTATGAATCAGTATAGTGTTATTTGAAAGTGGATTTAGATTAGTCATTAATATGTATTGCAAGTTATAGGGCAACCACTAAAAAAGAAAGAAAAATATGATTGTTATGCTAAGAAAGGAGAGAAATGGAATCACAAAATGCTCAATTCAACCACAAAAGCAAAAAAGAATGGAAGACAAAAATAGGAACAATGAAAGGACAATGAATAAAAAACAGTAATAGAAGCTGCTAATGGAGCTATTGAAATAAAAAAGTAACAAATATGATAGATATTAGTTTAACTGTTAATATATTAATAATCACTTTAAACATCAATGATCTAAATAAACCAACTAAAAGACAGAGACCCTGATTTGATAAAAAGAATTCTTAACATTTATGTGCCTAACATATCATTGTTATAGTTAGAGACTTCAACATCACTCTATCAAAAATAGAAACAGCAGTCAGAAAACTTATAAGGACATATTTGAAATCAAGAGCATCGTCATCCAAATGGAAATAATTAACATCTGTACAGTACTTCATCCAACAACAGCAGAATACACATTATTCTCAAGCACATATGTAATAGTCACCAAGATAGTTCACATTCCGGGCCATAAAACACACTTTACCAAATTTAAAAGAATGCAGGTCATATAATGTTTGCTCTCAAATGACAATGGAATTAAGCAAGAAATCAATAACAGAAAGATAGCTAGAAAACTTGAAAATTCACTACTATTTTGTATTAGTAGCAGCCAAAATAAAATTTTATGTATAAATGTAACAAAATATGTACAAGATCTTTACGAGGAAAACTAAAAATCTCTGATAAATGAAATCATTGAACTAAATAAAATTGAGAGATGTTCCCTGCTCATGGATAGGAAGACTCAGTATTGTCAAGATATCAATTCTTGGCCGGGCGTGGTGGCTCACGCCTGTAATCCTAGCATTCTGGTAGGCCGAGGCAGGTGGAACGTTTGAGCTCAGGAGTTTGAGACCAGCCTGAGCAAGAGAGAGACCCTGTCTCTACTAAAAATAGAAAGAAATTAGCTGGACAACTAAAAATATATATATATAAAAAATTAGCCGGGCATGGTGGCACATGCCTGTAGCCCCAGCTTCTTGGGAGGCTGAGGCAGGAGGATCACTTGAGCCCAGGAGTTTGAGGTTGCTGTGAGATACACTGATGCCACGGCACTCTAGCCCAGGCAATGGAGTGAGACTCTGTCTCAAAAAAAAAAAAAAAAAAAAAGATATCAATTCTTCCCAAACTGATCTATAGATTGAACTGAATTTGAATTTCCATCAAAATCCCAGCAGGTTTATTTTTTTTTTGATATTCACAAATTTATTCTAAAGCTTATAGGGAGAAACAAAATACTCCAAATAGCCAATACAATATTAAACAAGAAGAACAAGTTTGAAGGACTGATGTTCCCTAACTTCCAGAGTTACTATAAAGCTCCAGAAATCAAGAAAGTGTGATACTGGCAAAAGAATAGACAAACAGATCATGGATCAGGACAGCCTAGAAACATACTCCCACGAGGATAGTTGACTATTCTTTAACAAAGGAACAAATGTAATATAATGGAAAAAGACAATCCTTTCAACAAATGGTGATAGAAAAACTAAATATTCTAAATGCAAAGAAGAAAAAGAAGGAGGAAGAGGAGGAGGAGGAAAAGAATCCAGACACAGACCTTGTATGCTTCACAAAAATTAACTCAAATAGATCAGAGACCTAAATGTAAAATGCAAAACTATGAAACTCCAAGAAGATAACATAGGAGAAAATCTAGATGGCAATGAGTTTGGCATTGACTTTTTAGATACAACACTGAAAGTATAATCTATGATAACTCAACTTCATTATACAGTTTACTCTTAAACAACACAAGTTTGAACTGCACAGGTCTACTTATACATAGATTTTTTTTAAATAAATATGGTCAGCTCTCTTTATCGGTAGGCTCTACATTTGCAACCAAATACAATTAAAAAATACAGTGTCTGTGGAATGGGAAACACTGGTACGGAGGGCTAATTTTTCATATCCATAGGTTCTGCAGGGCCCACTATGGGACTTGAGTATGTAAGAATTTTGGTATCCACCAGCAGTCCTGTAATCAGTCCCTCATGGACACTGAGGAGCAACAGTAATTAAAAACTTTTGCTCTCTGCCAGAAGCTATCAAGAGAATAAAAAGACAAACCATAGACTAGAAAAAATATTTGCAAAAGATGTGATAAATGGCCATTATCCAAAATATACAAAGAACTCTTAAAACTCAACAATAAGTAAATGAACAACCCAATTGAAAAATGGTTAAGAAGATCTGAACATATACCACATTTTATTAATCTACTCATGTTATTAACTGACCAACACTTAAGTGCACATATAGTAGTGTCGGACAGATGGCGGGGGGAGGAGGGGATGGGCATATTCACATCTAATTGGTGTGGTGCGCACCGTCTTGGGGATGGACATGCTTGAAGCTCTGACTTGAGTGGGGCAAAGGCAATATATGTAACCTAAACATTTGTACCCCTGTAATATGTTGAAATAAAAAAAATTTAAAAAAAGAAGATCTAAACAGAAACCTCACCAAAGAAGCCTTACACATGTCCAAATAAACATACGATAAGATGCTTAATGCATGTCATAAGGCAATTGCAAATTAAAACAATGATATCCCACTAGACATCTACTAGAATGGTCAAATCCAAAACACTGACAAAAGCAAATGCTGATGAGGATATGGACTATCAGGAATTCTCGTTCACTGCTGGTGTGAATGAAAAAGGGTGCAGTCACTTTGGAAGACAGTTTGACAGTTTCTTACAAAACTAAACATACCCTTATAATACAGTAATCGCTCTCCTTGGATTTTACTCAAAGGAGTTGAAAACACATGTCCATTATGCTAAGTGAAACAGGTCGGGCACAGAAAGACAAACATTGCATGAGATCACTTATATGTGGAATCCAAAAAAGTTGAAATTATAGAAGTGAGTAGAATGGTGGTTACCAGAGAGTTGGGGGTGCAGGGCAATGGAGAAAGAGGAGATCTTTCAGTTAGACAAGAGGAACAAATTTTAATGATCAATTGTACAGCATGGTGTCCATAGTTAATAACAATGTATTCTGTATGTGAAAAGTGCTGAAGTAGATTTTAAATGTTCCCACCAAAAAAGGTAAGTAGGTGACGTGGTGAATATAATAATCAGCTTGATTTAATCATTCCACAATGATTAAAACTTAACATTTATCAAAACATAACACACATTGTACCCCATAAATATAGAGTATTATTTATTGTCAATTACAAATTTTTAAAAAGAAAAACCTACGTTCACCCAAAAAACTGCACATAGATGTTTATAGCACCTTTTTTCATAATTGCCAAAGATTGGAAGCGACCGAGATGTCCTTCAATAGGTGAATGGATAAATAAATTGTGGTACATCCAGACAATGAAATATTATCCAGCAGTGAGAAAATGAGGTATCAAGCCATAAAAAGACATGGAAGAATTTCGAGTATCACTAAATGAAAGAATCCTAGATGAAATGCTGTGTACTCTATTATTCCAACTATATGGCATTCTGGAAAAGGCAAAACTGTTAAGGCATTACAAAAATCAGTGCTTGCCAGGGGCTAGGGAAGAGGGAAAGGTAAAAAGGCAGAACACGGAGGATTTTTAGGGCAATGAAAATATTCTGTATAATATAATGGTGGATACAGGTCATTATGCATTTGTCAAAACCAATTGAATGTACAAAAACAAGAGTGAAACCTATTGTAAACTATGGACATTGGGAGATAATGATGTGTCAATGTAGGTTCATAAACTAACAGATATATCACTTTGGTGTGGGATGGCTGTGGTGGATGAGGTTCTGTATATATGGTGGTATGTATATGAGAACTCTGCTCTTTCATCTCAATTTCTCTGTCAACCTAAAACTGCTCTAAAATATAAAGTCTATTATGTTTTATTCTAAGAGGAAGACTCATGTTTGATATAAAAACACAGCCATCCTATAACATCTAATTTTATTTTATAATTAGTTTACCCAGTTATCATTCATTTGGGAAAAAATATGCTGATCTATTCTAAGACACTCCTTTGATGCCTTCTTTTTCTTTGCTCTTTCAACTGAGACTTAATGAAAAATGTGTAAAACGATAAGTGATTTTTGACAGCTTGTAAATGTTTTTCATTTTTCTATTGTCTCTGTGGGTTTTAATTTTAACATTTTATTTAACTTGTGATATTAGGCTTCTGCATGTTATTTAAATAGGCATGCTTTCTCTGTTATACTTAGCGATTTGCCAGCTATTGGGGGCAAAAGCCATTTCCGCATGCTAGTTCCCCAGATTTTGGTGCATAGCATATTTTAAAATAAGCTTTTAAGAAGAGAATGGAATATTTATTTTACATTATGAATTAATCATAATTCTAATCAATAATATATTTTTATGTCTAGTGACATTTTACTCTTATGTTACAGCTAATATTTCTGAGTAATAAATTATTCCAATATATAACCCTTAAAATAACCATTTTATTATGCTCATAGAGTCTTTGGATCTTGAATTACAACATAGCACAAGAGGAAAGGCTTATCTTTGTTCCTCTCTAAGATTGAGTCAAAGACTGAGGCATAATCATCTGGAGGTATCACTCATGCACTTGGCAATTGACATTAATAGTTGGCTTGGAATTCCATTTACAAAATCTAAAACATTAACAAGAGACGGATTAACTTTTCTGTTGCCTAACTTAGATTATTGGCTGAAAACCTTTCTATTTTCTATTATAAGCATTTTAAGCTAAAAATTTCTCTCTAATCACTCTATTACTGTGAATCACATATTTATCAAAAATTTAATTATGAAAAAGTAATCATAACAAGTAAAATAATTGTGCAGTAACTATACATATGCTCATTTTCTCAAATCTAAAATTAACATTTTTCACCCCAACAATCCACATTCCCACCACAGACATATGCAACCCTAGCTATAGGAGAACCACTCAGCCTTTCCAGAGAGGAAATTCACACTGGATCCCACCCACCCTTCAGGATCCAAGCAGCTGCAGCACAGTGACATATTGAGAGTGGAACCAATACCGGATTATGTCTTGGGGCCTGTTAAGCTCTGCATTTCCACACTCCTGAGTCCCATCAATATCTCCCCACATTCACTAAGAAAGCCAAAACATTACAACACCAATTGGACATGGCAATGTGGCTGCATTCATGGCACCCAACTCACGCAGCACCCTACACCAGAGGAAACATGTGGTCTAGCACATCGGGGAGGTTTACCCCAGAAAATAAGGGGCCAGAACATGTGCTCCCAGGAGCCTGAAAGCTGCCTTCCTTGGGCTGCCACCACCTATAGCAACCATTCTCCCTCCAACAGTAGGACTGCCAGGCACCAATGCATGCTGTCCAGGGACATAAAATTTGGCCTAGCTGGGACTCTGCTTCACCATCACCACTGGCGCCCACATGTACCACCCAGGGATCCAAGAACTGGCCTACCTGGCCCACCACCACCACTGCCAGTGTCCATGCAGAAACCTAGCTGAAGTCAAGGACTGGCCCACCCAGGGCCTGCTACTGTCACTGCTGAACAAAATGCAATTTCACAGGGGCCCCCAGACCAGTCTACCTTAAGTTCTTCCATCAACACAACCAATTCCCATGCATGCCACACAGGGGCCGAGGACTGGCCTGCTCAGTGCCCCTGTCCCCAGGACAGCCTCCACAAACAACTGTAGTCTAAGCCATTGTGGAACTCACAGACACCACTGTCATTGATTACAGCCAAATAAATCATATGGAGATTACACTACAGCACCCACCCAGAACCGAAACCAAAATTGAAAGAAGTGACTGTTATACCAGATGCACAGATACTGATTTAGAGATAAGAAACGTGAAAGGTGAGGAAACAGGACACCTCCAAAGAAACACAATAATTTTCCAATAACAGACTTGCCCCCCAAAGATCTATAAAGTGCTTGTAAAGGAATTAAAACATGAAAACGCAGATAGACTATAAAAAGAAATCAATGAAACAATTAATTATCTGATCCATGACGCTGGGATGTCTTTAACTTATTTAGATCATCCCTAATTTCTTTGCACAATATTTTGTACATTTTAGAGTGTAAGTTTCATACTTCTTTGGGTAAATATGTTACTACATTATATTTTTAATGCTACTAGAAATAGGATTGTTTCTTAATTTCATTTTTGAGTTATTCATTGCATGTGTATAAAAATACAGTGGATTTATATACACTGATTTTGTATCCTGCACACTTGCTGAACTCGTTTATCAGATTTAATAGTTTTTAACTGGATGCCTGAGAAATCTGTACACAAGATCATGTCATCTGAAAATGGAGATAATTTTATTTCTTCCTTTATAATCTGCATGTCTTTTATTTCTTTTTCCTGACCAATTGCATTGTTAGATCCTCTAACACAAAATTAAGTAGATGTGGCAAGAGCAGACGTACTTGCCGTTTTCCTGATTTTAGGGCAAAAGTGTTTAGTCTTTCACTTTTAAGTATAATGTTAGCTGTGAGTTTTCTATAAATGTCCTTTATCAGGTCGAGGGTGTTTTCCTCTATTCCTAGTTTCTTTAGTGTTTACTTTTTAAAATAAAAATGTAAAGTATTTCAACATTTTGCTGCATGTGTTGAGATAATCATGTGATTTTTGTTTTTTATTCTTTTAATATGTTGTGATACATTAATTTCCAGATATTAAGCTAATCTTGTGTCCCTGGGACAAATCCCACTTGGTAATGGTATATTACCCTTTTTATATGTTGCTGGATTAATTTGCTGGTATTTTGATGAGGATTTTTGCATCCATATTCATAGGACATAATTTTCTGTAGTTTCTATTTCTTGTGATAGCTTTGATTTTGGTGCCGGGATAATATTGGCTCACAAATTAGTTGGGAAGTATTTCCTTCTCTTGTATTTTTGGGCTAGCCACAAAGAATTAGTATTGATTATTTTAAAATATTTAATAGAATTTAGCAGTTATTTGGTCCCTTTTTTGGCATGGGAGCAGAATTTTTAATTAATAATTCAATTGCTCATTTATTATAGATCTATTCAGATTGCCTATTTATGAGTCAGTTTCACTAATTTGTGTCTCTATAAGAATTTGTCCATTGCATTTGTTATTTAATTTATTAATTTAGCATATAATTGTTCATAGTGTTTCTTCATAATCCTTTTTTTCTGTAAGTTTAGTAGTAATTACCCCTCTTTTATTTTTGATTCTAGTAATTTGTCTTCTTTTTTTCTCATTCTAGCTAAAAATTTATGAATTTTGTTGATCCTGTTAAAGAACCAATTTTTGCTATCTTTGATTTTCTCTATTCTTTTTCTCTTCCCTGTTTTATTAATTTCCACTCCAATCTTTTTTTACCTCCTTCTGTTACTTTAGGTTTAGTTTTCTTTTCTTTTTACAATATTTTAACTTGGGAGATTGGGTTATTGATTTTAAATCTTTCTTATTTCACAATATAGGCATTTAAAGCTATAAATTTTATGAGATATACTGCTTTAGCTGCATTCATAGGTTTGATGTATTATATCTTCATTTTAACACATCTAAAATTTTCTGAATTCTCATATTTCTTCCTCGAGCCATTGATCATTTAGGAGTGTGTTTCTTCCATTTATACATATTCGTGAATTTCCTAATTTTTACATATTTATAATTTATTCCAATGAGGTTAGAGGACATATTTTATATTATTTCTATCCTTTGAAATTTATTTTATGGGCTAGCATATGAATTATTCTGGAGAATGTTCCATGCACATTCTTCTATATTTCAGAGGAATGTATATTGTCGAATGGAGTGTTCTACAGATGTCTGTGAGGTCTACTTCATATATAATGTTGTTCATGTCATATTTCTTTGCTGATCTATCCAGTGCTCTATTTTTACTGTAATGTGTCTGTTCAAGGATCTTTTTGTGTTTATCCTATTTGAAGTCTGTTGAGCTTTGTGACGTGTGAGTGTTTTTAAATAAATGTGAGAAGTTTCCAGCCATTATTTTCTCAAATATTTTTTCTTCCACTTTCACTTTCTTCACCTTTTGTATATTCATTATGTGTAATTTTGTGTCCTTAATGGTGTCCCTCATATTTCTGAGACTGTTCATTTTTCTTCATTCTTTTTTTCTGTTCATAATCTCTGCATAATCTCTATCAATCTGTCTTCAATTTTGTTAATTCAAAATATAGATTTAAATTTCTATCTGCAAGTTTAAATCTGCTCTTAAGCCCTTTTAGTGTATTCTCTATTTCAGTTTTTTGTGTTTTACTTTTTAACTCCAGAATTTTCTTTTAGTTATTTTTCATAATTTTTATCTTTTACTTGATATTCTCTGAGTGATGTTATCTTTATACCTTCCCTTACTTCTTTAATCAGGGTTTCCTTTAGTGCTTTATACATATTATAATTGATATTTTGCTTTCATTTTTCTCTTAAATCTCACATCTGTTACTCTTAAAGTCAGTTTCTGTTGCCTGCTTTTTCCGCTAGCATACAAGTTATACTGTCCTATGTTTTTGCCTATTCAATCTATTTTTCTTGTTGTTGGAAACTGGAAATTTTAGATAATATAATTTAGTAACTCTGGGTATTATCTCTTTCCTCTAGGGTTTGTTTTTGTTATTCGCTTATTTATTTTGTTTAGTGGCTGGCTGGGTTATTTTATTGAAATCTATGGTTTCTCACTGTGTTAAACTTAAGTTGCTTCGCATGGAGGTGTAGTTTTGGGTATGCCTACAGTCACCCTTGGATGACAGTGATTTTGGTAGTGCCTCTTTGTCTCTTCCTGCCCACACCCACCTTTTCAGCTTCACTAATTGCTGTCTAATTGTTCTACTATTTTCAACAGTGCCCTGGGGCATAAATGCCTCTATAGTATCATTCAATCAAATTGAGATTCCATTGAAGTGACAGTTGTCAAGTGTACTGGGTTGATTAGTGCTTCCATGTCCCCAAAATATTCATGTTCATGCAGAACCTGTGAATATGTCATTCCTTATTTTAAAATAAGGTATTTGCAGATAGACTCAAATTAAGATGAGATCATGTTGGATTAAGCTTGGCCCTAATCCAATAACTGATATACTTATAAGAAGAGAAAATTTGGACAAGGACACAGACACACACAAAAATAAGTCAGCCATATGAAGGCAGAGGAAAAGATTGAAGTTATGCAGCCACAAGCCAAAGAACACCAAATATAGTCAAAAGCCACCAGAAGCTAGAAAAACCAAGGAAATATTCTCCCCTAGAGTCTTCAGAGGAAGCAAGGCCCTAATGACACTTAGATTTTGAACTAACGGTTTCCAGAACTGTGAGAGAATAAAGCTTTCTATTGTTTAAAGGCACACATTTTGTGGTAATTTGTTATGCTAGCCCTAGAAAATAAATACTGTGATCTGTGTTTCATATTCATTCTGACACTTAGAAAGTCTCCTCTCAGCTATTTTCTTTCCCAGTTTTCTTGGGAAAACCAGCCAGCCTACTGCGTAGCCTGTATTTTCATTGTGTTCACAACTCTCAAAATTACCTTTCACCACAAACTTCACTTTAAAACAAAAATTTTACTTATAAACAACAGAAATATATTTCTCACAGTTCTGGAGTCTGGGCAGTCCAAAATCAAGGCACCAGCAGATTGTAAGTTCTTTGGGGAATAAATTAAGAGCTACCTGTTTTATGGCCTCTCCCAGGAAAAACCTTGGAGACGGGGCTCTTTTGGTATAAACAATGGAACACTACTCTCTGAGCAGCAACCCTGCTCTAGGAGCTAAGTTCTCAGTGAAGGAGGAGGAAGTAGCCTGAAGTCTTCTTGACTTGCTTCTCCTAGTGTGGAGCTACCCTCATATGAGTTACAGCAAGAAAAATTAGGGCCCCAGTATTGTTAGTGGTGCCATGTCCAAATTAAGCCTCTGTTCCATGAATAGTAGTTAAGCAGTAGAATGGATTTTCCCATCTCTTCACTATACTCACCTGGAATTTAGCCTCAGCAACAGGTAGCTAAGATGTCCATCACCAAGCTGGGCCGTTGGGTCAAGGACATGAAGATCAAGTTCTTGGAGGAGATCTATCTTTTTCTCCCTGCCCATCAAGGAGTCTGAGATTATTGACTGTTTCCTGGGGGCACCTCTCAACAATGAGGTTTTTAAGATTATGCCAGTGCAAAAACAGACCCATGCTAGTCAGTGGAGCAGGTTCAAGGTATTTGTTGCCATCAGAAACTACGAAGACCAGTGTAGGTGTTAAGTGCTCTGAGAAAGTAGCCACTGCCATCCAAGGGGCCATTATCCTGGCCAAGGTCCCCATCGTTCCCATGCAGAGAGACTACTGGGGGAATAAGATCAGCAAGCCCTACCCTGTCCGTTGCAAGGTGACAGGCCCCTGCAGTTTGTGCTGGTGGGCTCTATCCCTACTCCTAGAGGTAGTGGCATCCTCTTGGCCCCTGTGCCCAAGAAACTTCTGTTGATGGCTGGTATTAATGACTGCTACATCTCAGAGAGGGGCTGCACTGCCATCATAGGCAACTTTTCCAAGGCCACCTTTGATGCCATCTCTAAGACCTGTAGCTATTTGACCCCTGAGCTCTAGAGAGAGACCATATTCACCAAGTCTCCCTACCAGGAATTCACTGACGATCTCATCAAGACCCACACCACAGTCTCATGCAGAGGACCCAGGCTCCAGTTGTGGCTACAACATAGGGTTTTTATACAACGAAAATAAAGTGAATTAAGACTGTTAAAAAAGAAGAAAAGAAAGTAAAGATGAAAAATCCCCAAATACTCAGAGATTAACCAACACACTTCTAAATAACACACAGCTCAAAGAAAAAGTCTCAAGAATAATTTAAAAATACTTTGAACTAATTGGAAATGAAAATACAACTTATTGAAATTTGTGTGATGCAGTAAAAGCAGCACTTTAATAAAAATTTATATTACTGAATCTATATTTTAGAAAAGAAGAAAGATCTAAAATCAATAATCTAAGTTTCCACTTTAGGAAACTGGAAAAAGAAGAACAAATTATACCCAAAGCAAGCAGAAGACAAGAAATAATAAAATTAGAGCAGAAATTATTGAAATTAACAATAGGAAATCAATAGAAAAAAACACAAAAAAACAAAAGATTTTTAAAAAAATATTAGTAAAATTTATAAATCTCCAGCCAGGTTAAGCTTTCAAATGAAAGCTACAATGATGAGCTACTACACACCTACTAGAATGGCCAAAATCCAAAATATTCATGGCAGCAAATGCTAGCATGGACGTCAAGTAACAAGAATTCTCATTTACTACTGGAGGAAATGCAAAATGGTACAGTGCAACATGGTACTGCCATCTTGGAAGAGAGTTTGGCAGTTTCACATAAGTAAACATAATCTTATCGTATAATCCAGCAGTTATCCTCTTTGGCATTTACCCAAATGAAAAACTTAACAATCACATTAACAACTGTAGCTTTATTTATAATCACCAAAACTTGAAAGCAACCAAGATGTCCTTCAATAAATAAATAGATAAATCAATTGTGTGACATCCATACATAGGAATATTATTAAACATTAAGAAGAAATTACCTGTCAAACCAAGAAAAGCATGAAGGAATATTAAATGCATATTGTTAAGTGAAAGAAGTCAAACTGAAAAGGATACATAATGCATAATTCCTACTATTTGACATTCTGGAAAAGACAAAACTACACAGACAGTGAAAAGACCAGTGTTTTACAGGGGTTCAGGGGGACTGGGGGAGGCAGAGAGGAATAGGTAGAGCATAGGGGATTTTTAGGGCAGTAAAACTATTCTGTATGATACTATAAGAATAGATACTTGTCATTATACAGTTGTCAAAATCCAAGAATTTACATCACAAATAGTGAACCCTAACATAAACTATGGACTTTAGCTAATACTAATGTATATGTATTGATTCACCAATTGTAATAAATGTACCACACTAATGCAAGATGGGTTTTTTTAGTTTGTTTTATCTGATTTTTTTTTAATAAGAGAAATTTATTATCTCACAGTTCTGTAGGCCAGAAGTCCAAAATAAAATTGTTGGTACAGAATGTTCCTTCTGGAGGCTCTCCAGGAGAAACTCTGTGCCTTTTTCTTAGATTATGGTGGTTACTGGCAATTCTTGGCATTCCTTGGCTTATAGAAACATCACTCCAATCTGTGCCTCCATCTTCACATGCCATTCTTCTTGTGTGTTTTAGTCTTCTCCTCTTCTTAAAGGACATGAGTAATATTGGATTAGATCCTACCCTAATCCAGCACTGCTGCATTTTAATTGAACTAATTACATCTGCAAAACCCTATTTCCAAATAAGTTCACATTTACAGATCCAGGGAGTTAAGAATTCAATGTATCTTTTTGGGGAACTCAGTACAACCCATTAACCTTGCCATGGTTATCTCTAGCTATGGAGCCCCCATCAGTTCACCAGTAAATTGTCTAAGCTGTTCAACTACCCTCTGTTCCCTCAATCCTCCTCATCATCATTAAAGAAAATTACACAGGTCGATCAATAATTTTTCCTTACCTGCTGATCTACTGTGATGAAAAAACAAAAGGAAAAGGTCAAAATCATCACTTTAAGTATAGAGTAATCATTATTTTTTTGCCTGATAGAAGTTCCCCACTGGGCATATCTGCTAACCCAGCATCATCTAAAAGTGCAGGCCTAAGATGTGCACATGTCCTAAGTGGTGGTGATAGATGCTATTCATCATGTTCACCCTTTATTCCTGTCTCCGTGCTTTCTACCTATCAAAAAACACAGCACTGTTTAGTGTCTATTCATATCTGTATCTACATGTATATCATCTATAGCCATCTACATATCTATTTTTATATCTATTACACTATAAGAGAGCACTCAAACTTAATGCAAGATGTTAGTAATAGGGTAATAGGGGTTGAGGGAGCATATGGCAATTCATTGTATTTTCATTTGTCAAAACCGATAGCAGTTTACAACACAAAGAGTTAACCCTAACGCATTCAAAATTTAATACAGGAAGTCAGGGGATCCCAGGATGAAATGCAGTATGAAACAAAACAGTCTAACTGCATTACAAATGTATGAAATACCATCACTGAAGGGGGTGGGGGATGTTTTACTGACCTAATTAATTTTGGAAATGAATGGAAACTGTAAGACCAAAGGGAAAAAAAAAACAACTGAATATAGGCTGGGCACGGTGGCTCACGCTTATAATCATAGCACTCTGGGAGCCTGAGGCAGGAGGATTGCTTAAGTTCAGGAGTTCAAGACCAGCCCGAGCAAGAGCGAGACCCCATCTCTACTAAAAATAGAAAAAAATTGTCTGGGCAATTAAAAATAGAAAAAAATTAGTTGGGCATAGCCAGGCGCATGGTGGTGTGCATGTGTAGTCCCAACTACTCAGGAGGCTGAGGCAGGAGGATCGCTTGAGTCCAGGAGTTTGAGGTTGCTGTGAGCTAGGCTGATGCCACGGCACTCTAGCCTGGGCAACAGAGTGAGACTCTATCTAAACCAAACCAAACCAAACCAAACCAAACCAAAACAAAACAAACCAAAACAAAAACCTGAATATAACCAGTATACTCTACTTGATAAAATGAGTTGTCATGGGAATATGGTTTAACAATTCTAATACAATTACACTTATATATTTGAACTGAATGACTAAGTGAATTGATGATGTGATGTTTAATTTATATGTCAACTTGACTGGGTTAAGGAGTACTCAGAGAGCTAGTAAAAATTAATTCTGATAATATCGTTGAGGGTGTTTCTGGACGTGATTAAGATTTGAATTTGTAGACTGAGTAAAGAAGACCTGCCCTCACCAATGTAAACTGGCATCATCCAATCTATTAGGGTCCAAATAGAATGAAAAGGTGGAAGAAAGATGCATTGGCTCTCTCCTTGAACTGAGACATCCATCTCCTTCTGCCTTCAGACATCAGAGTACCTGATTCTCAGTCTTTTGGACTCTGGGGCTTACATCAGTTCTCAGGACTTCAGACTTGGGCTGAATTATGTCACCACCTTTTCTAGTTCTCCAGCTTGCAAACAGCAGATTGTGAAACTTCTCAGCTTTCCTAATCTCACAAGCCAATCCCCATAATGAACCATTACAAATGTCTCTCGTTCACTCTCTGTCTCTGTCTCTCTATTATATATATATATATATATTATATATATATAGTGGCTGATACTAAGATATATATATATCAGTGCATATATATTATATGTACTATATGACTAATAATATGCTAATATATAACAGTATTTAATATACTATATTAAATATAATTATGTTAATAGAAATATAGTATAACATATATACACTGATGTATACATATCTATATGTATTAGTATTAGCCATTATCTCTCATATATAAATATATGAGAGAGAGAGAGAGAGACAGACAGACAGACTTTGAAGTCATTTATGGGGAGTTTGAGGTCAGAATTTGAATCTCTAAATTCTTCCTTTTCTTTCACCACTTTGTCCAGTGACATTAGGAGCAAACAACCCATGTCATCATATTTTTTTCATTTTTCCAAAAACATTCTAAAGAACCATATACAGAGTCACTTGTCTCCTTGATTATAATAAATGTATACCCAAAAGATACCTGCACCCATACATATATCACAGCACTATTCACAATAGCAAAGATATTGGAACCAACCTAAGTATCCACCAACTGTTGATTGAATAAAGAAAATGTAGCACATATATACAATGGAATACTATTCAGCCATAAAAAAGAATGAAAACATGTCTTTTTTAGCAACATGGATGGAACTGGAGAACACTATCTTAAGTGAAACAACTCAGAAACAGAAAGTCAAATACCATATTTTATCACTTAAAAGTGGGAGCTAAATAATTTGTACATAGAGTGAGGAATGATAGACATTGGACATTCAGAAGGGTGGGAGGGTAGGAGGGGGGTTGGTGATGAGAAATTACATAATGGATACAATGTACAATATTTGGGTGATGGATACACTAAAAGCCCAAACTTCACTGCTAGGCAATATATCCATGTAACAAAACTGTACTTGTACCCTTTAAATTTATAGAAATAATAATAATAATAATAACTACCAACTGTAGACTTGTAGACTGCCTTATCCTCCATTATGGCATTCCATGTAGCACTGCTTATGTCCAATGAACTCACTTCAGAGCAAAAGAAATGTGGCAATGTGCACATCCTCATGAAATTCACTGGTTTCTCATGTTCCCCACCAACCTGATACATCTGGTTTTATAAAACATATGGTGGCCTTTTGAAGATTCAGATAAAGCACCTCATTGGCAATACCTTGTAGGGATGGGGTTCTCCAGGAGGCTGCATATGATCTGAATCAGCATTCAATATTTGGTACTGTTTCTCCAATGGCCAGTATTCATGGGTACAGAAATCAAGGGGTGGAGATGGGAGTGGCACCATTCACCATTACTCCTAATAATTCCTGTTCTTATGATCTCCTACTCTGCTGGCCTAAGGGTCTTTTTTGCAGGGGGAGCAATGCTTATACCAGGAGATACAACAAAGTTTCCATCGAACTGGAAGTTAAGTCTGCCACCTGGCCAGCTTTTAGATCTTCATGCCTTTGGGTCAATACGCCAAGAGAAAATTTAAAGTGTTAGCTGGGGTAACTGATCTGAACTACTAAGAAGAAATTGGACTGCTAGTTCACAATGTAGGTAAGAAAGAATGTATCTAAAATACAGGAGATCCCTTAGAGTATCTCTTAATATCATCATGCCCTGAGATTAAAGTCATTGGAAAACTATAAAAACCCAGTCTGAGGTGCTTGCTGGAGGCAAAAGGAATACAGAATGGATACTAGAAACAGGTAATTATAAATACAAGCTCTGACCTAGTAATCAGTTACAGAAACAAGAACTGTAATTGTTATGAGTATTATTATTTTTCATGAATCTGTGTAGTGTGTGTGTGTATATATACATATATATGTATATATGTATAAAGCAAGTATCTTTGTTTCCTTTCCTTTCTTATCCCCTTATCATATGACATATGATGTATTGACTATGTCAGTATTCAAGTGTTATTAATTTTACATCATAGTATTTAAATTACAGCATATCAGGAGAAGAGTAAATATCACTCGAGGACATTACCCCCTCTTCTGGGGAAGAGATTAATGTGTTTTCAGTTGCATGCATGACATGTGTATCATATTAGGTGTAATTATGATCTTGCTATTGTTTCTATTTGGAAGTTAAGTACCGTTTAAGGAGATGCGTATGGGTGCCAAGTTGACAAGGGATAGACTAATGATGGTTAATTTTATGTGTCAACTTGACTGGGGTAAGGAATGCCCAGCTAGCCAGTAAAACATTATTTATGGGCATGTCTATGATGGTGTTTCTGGAAGAGATTAGTATTTGAATTGTTAGACTGAATAACATAAATCTACCCTCACTGATGCAGACAGGGATCAACCCATCCATTGGGAGCCTAAATTGAAAGAAATGATGAAAGGTGATGGAATTCTCTCTCTCTTCATGAGTTACAACATCCGTCTTCTCCAACCTCAGAACTCCTGATTCTTAGGCCTTTAGACTTCAGGACTTACCCAAGCATCCTCCCCTGGTTCTCAGGCTTTCAGATTTAGGTTGAATTACATCATTAGCTTTCCTGATTCTCCAGCGTGCATATGGCAAATCATGAGATCACTTGGCCTTCATAATCACATGAGTCAATTCCCATAATAAATCTTTATTAATCTTCTTCTGTATCTGTCTCTCTCTCATTCTCTGTGTGTGTACACACATATATACATCTTAGTGGTTCTGTTTCTCTGGAGAATTCTCACAAATATAGATGGGATGTGATGGGGGCCAGGTTTCTCACTATTAGAATAGGAGGTTAAAGTTAACCAAGTGTGGGAGACTGCAAGTGATCCATGTAGTTATGGATTAGAGTTGGAGACAATAGTATGGACCCATGTATAGCTTAATATAGATACATATCAATACATTAAGAAATATGTATACATAATGTGTATATATGTCTGCTAGTATGTGAACATACATTGCCTTACTCTGTCAGCTTAGAGGGCCTAGGTGCAAATACACCACTATATTAATGAGGATATCAAACACCCAAATTGTGGTTTCTAATATTATTCTCTAATTAAATTGACCAGGGCTTATTAAAAGTTGCTGATTCTAAGATTGAGTCAGAGAATATACAAGATGACCCTAGAGGATCTTTTAATGCCAGAAAATAAGTACATGATTTTAAAAAACAACAATGATGGAAGTATGTCAAAGGAAAATAAATACGAGAAAACTGAAAAAGCTATTGTACTAATATCCATCGTTGGAATAATTTCAAAACAGGTAAATAAAGTAGCATTACATTATAACCCAAAGTGTGAAATAAATTTCCACAAATCCACACTGACATAAATAAGTGGACTGAAGAAATAAATGAATGGTGGATAAGTAACAAATCTTCTTTGTAGAAAAATTACCATTATTTTGTGTAGATACTCTATCCTTAAGGAAATGGAGCATAAATCCTTACTCTGTAAGTTTGGGCTGAGAATAGCAACTCTCTTCCAAAGAGCACAGTTTGGAGAAGGGGGGAAAGAGTAACTTTACATTGGAGAAACCTCACAAACACTACCTCAGCCATGTGATCAAGGTCAATGTCAACAGTTCAAAATCATGTTGATAGTATGCACCCTCGATATGATGTGATGAAAATGGCACTTTATTTCTATTGTTTTTCTTCAAAAAACTTATAACCCTAGTCCAATTCTGAGAAAAAAAATCAAACGAGTTCCAATAGTAAGGCAGTTTACAAAATATGTGACCAATACTCCTCTAAAATTTCAAGATCATGAAGAAACAACTCAAAAAATAACTCAATGAATGCTATTAAAAACATTAGAAGAAACTCAGGAGCTAGAAGGTAGTTCAGAAGAATATATCCAGAACAAAGCACTGAGAGAAGATAAAGATGAAAATGCAGTGAGGGGGAAGAAACTAATTGGAGATACAGTGATACATTCTAAGATATATGTAAATTAGAGTCCCAGAAAGATAACAGAGAGATAATAAGTAGAAGCCATATCTGAAGAGGTAAATGCCAACATTATTCTAATATTAATACATTTTATCAAATAATAGATTCAAAACCTTTTTGAAATTCAAATGTGATAAATACAGAAAAAATAGTACCTGGGCGCATTATAATATATTGCTAAAGCAATTTAAAGTCAAAGAAAAGATTTCGTGAAAAAATTTCCATGAAAAAAATGCCTTCGAAATATCAATAAGATGTAGATTCAATTTGTCAATAATGGTATTGAAAGACACAATAAAATAAAAGAAATATTCAAAGTGCTAAAAGAACTGCCAAACTAGAGTAATAGAATATGCAAAGATGCAAAGATATCATTCAAATTTGAAATTTACTTAGAAATGTTATTAGACAAATAATAACAAAATATTAGTACAGATTTGCATTAAAGAAAATACTGAACAGTTTTATTCAAAAAAATTAAATTATCTCAAATAGAAGCTTAGAGAGGCAGGGAGGAATGAAATGTGGTCATCAAAATTAGTAGAAAAATCTAGCCTAATAATAAAATAATAATACATAATGGATATACATGTTTGTGTATGTGTATGTGCATGTGTACATATCCAGAGAAACCAGGTGCAATCTTCCAAGAGTCTTCTGTAAGTAGTCACACACGATGTACCCAATTTCTCCAGCAATGAGTTATAACAACTTGTGTGAAGTGTCATCTACCTAGGAAGCTCACCTGAGCCTAAGAGTCCAGGGATTTTAATTAAAGATCCAATATGAAGACTCTCTTTGCCTAGCAAATACCAAATTTCACACTCTCACAAGGAAAACAGGTTTTCAGTATGAACCACATTGTTTAAATTGTTTAAATACAATGAATCAATCTTATTATTTAGAATAAGTTTCGTGTTAGTGCAGGGAACTGTTTACTAGTCCATTTCCCAGATGCTAACCAATGCTTAACCTGACAAGCAATCTTTTCTTTAAGGATAGCAGCCTCAGGCCTATTATGTTAATGCTTTCTGTACATTGTTTAAAAGAAGAAAGTTCAAACAATCAATGAACTTAGCAAACATCTAAAAATGTCAGAAAACTCCCCAGCAAATTAAGCACACATGGAGAAAAAAGAGATGTTAACAGGCACAGATAAAGTAGCAAACATATACAGAGGATCAATATAGGCAATAGTTAGCTCTTTAAAAGAGTAACAAGATCAATATATGTATGCTAGAATGATGAAAAAAAGTGTGATAGAACAAGGACAAAATTTTATTATTAAAAGAGGAGATTATTAAAACTTCTATATACATTAAAATATTAGCAGGAATTACATTGAGCTACTTTATGCCATAAAATTGGAAACACGAATGAAATAGCCAAATACTTTGCAAAGTTACCATAAAAGGATATATAAATTGTGATTAGTTCTATAATTTTAAAGACATTAAATTAGTAAGTAAAAATCTTCCTAAAAAGCAACTTGAGGCCAAGATGGCTTTTTCTTATTATTATCTTAAACCTGGCTTAAAGTATAGCTAAGATGGTTTTAATAGTTAAATGTACCAAACATTAAAGACATAATGTCAATCTTTCCATAGGATAATCTCACTCATGAAGGCAAATGCAAAAATTGTGAATAAAATCTTAGCAAAATGAAGTGAGCAATATAGAAAAAGGGTAATGCATGAACGCTAATCTAGGTTTATTCTAAGAATGAAAACTTTGTTTAACAATTGAAAATCATACTGGGCAAGGTGGCTCATGCTTGTAATCCCAGTACTTTGGGAGTCCAAAGCAGGAGGATTACTTTAGGTCCGGAATTTGACACCAGCCTGGGTAGCACAACAAGACCCAGTCTCTACAAAAAATAGAGAAATTAATAGGATGCCATGGCGCATATGTGTATTTCTCACTACTTGGGAGGCTGAGGTGGGAGATGACTTGAGCCCAAGAATTCCAGGATGCAGAGACCTGTGATTGCAAAGAGAAAACTAATATGATTATTTTAACAGATGCAGAAAAACATTTGATAAAATTCTGCACCCATTTGTGGTAAAAACTTATTTAAACTGAAAAGAGAAGGGAACTTCCTTAATCTAATAATAGATATCAACAATTAGCCTGCAGCAAATATCACATTTAATGGTGAAATGATGAATAATTTTTCACTGACATAGAGAGTGAGACAAAGATGTACACATCACCCCCATTTTTATCTAATATCATGCTAGAAGACGCATCTATTTTTTAAGGCAAGAATAAAGAAATAAAAATGATCATGCTTTAAAAGGAAGAAATGAAAGTATTATCTGAATATGATGTGCTTCTGTACATAGAAAATCCAAAAGAATATTCAAATAAATTATTGAAATTAAGAAGTGAGGTTAATACACTTGCTTATATACATACACTCGTTTATAAACATACTAACATAGATACATAGGTGCATAGACAGATAGATAGATAGAGATAGGTATCCAGGAGGGGACAGAGTACAGATCCAGTTATTGGGAGTATGATGCAAGGGAAACATCAAATCAAAGCAAAACTCCATGAAAGCAGGTGCACTGGTCTCTTTGCTTCCTCAGTGTGGAGCACATAATAGGTACTAAATAAATCTTCCCCGAATGAATAAATGATGAGCAAATGAGTTACGTAACCATGAGTTTTTATATGTGCCCTCATAGGGGCTGCCTGGGTAGCAGAGCCTGAAGTACAATTAGAAGTAAGGAGTAATGGCTCCAGAAACAAAGATTACAGGACAATGAAGACACATTTTAGGAGAAAGATTTTAAGTCAACTTGTATCTCTTAGAATGATATTTACATGTAAGGATAAATAATGTATTTTATAATTATAATTCTCCATTGTGGACATTAACTGATATTGTCTCTTTATCATAATAATGTATTCAGTTTTGTGGACTGTATGCTTTCAGGTTCATTTTTTTTTTTTTTTGAGACAGAGTCTCACTCTGTTGCCCTGGCTAGAGTGAGTGCCATGGCATTAGCCTAGCTCACAGCAACCTCAGACTCCTGGGCTCAAGCAATCCTACTGCCTCAGCCTCCCGAGTGGCTGGGACTACAGGCATGTGCCACCATGCCCAGCTTATTTTTTTTCTATATGTATTTTTAGTTGTCCAGATAATTTCTTTCTATTTTTTTTTTAGTAGAGATAGGGTCTCGCTCTTGCTCAGGCTGGTCTCGAACTCCTGAGCTCAAACAATCCGCCTGCCTCGGCCTCCCAGAGTGCTAGGATTACAGGCGTGAGCCACCATGACCGGCCAGGTTCATTAATGTAGATTGAAATATAAAGGATCCATCTGAAAGTTTCAGTTCAATGGCTATATTGACCAGCCTAGACTGGCAATTGGATACTGTTTACAGACTCTTGGTTTTGATAGCAAGTAAAAAATAACATTCAAAAGGCTCACATGTTTTATAAATAAAATATAATTTTTCATATATTGTACTTAACATATAGTATCTGTTCAGAGATGGAAGTTAAAATATTAAGTAAGGGAAAGTTGTTAAATTTGATTAATACTTTTATTCATGAAAATATAAATTTGATCCATGTGGCATCATGTCCACTCTGAGTTGAGATTTTATAGGAAAATAAAGTCAATATTCCCTTAAGGAACACAGTCAACAAGGTAGAAAAAATCATAGTATTACATTGGTGTTTGTGAATAATTATGTATCTAAGTAAAGGTCTTTAAATATTTCAAAAATTAGAATTTAAAAAGGATTATGAGTGATAGGATGGCCTGATTAGCAAACTATCTAAGGGAGAAAAATAAACTAACAGAAGGTAAGAGGAATAAACTTACAGTACATAATTGCCCCTTTGAAGAGAAAACTCACAGCACAAATGCCCCCTTTGTTTTGCTTGATTAAACACTTGGGGCTCGACTCGTTGTCTTTAAGTCTAACTCGTTATCTCTAACAGTTTGTTTTCACAGCCTTGAAGAGCCCTAAGCAGACAGCAGGGGTACAAACTCTTCCCTCCAGCTCTCACCAGATCAGATTCCAAGGACTCTGACAAAGCCAGCCTCACAGAGGAAAGAAAAAAAATGGAAAAGCAAACACAACCACTTCACAGCCGCTTTTTTTGTTTGATTGTTTGTTTGTCTTTTTGTCAGCTGGCAGTCGTAATTATTTTTTTCTCTCTTTTCTTTGTCCTCATAAAAATTCTGAGTTCGGCACTGACACTTCTCCCTTCTTTCTCTTTTGTAGAGCCTTTCCCACCTTTGGGAAGCAAAATCAACTTTCTTTCTTTAAAACTATTCTAAACTTTAAGGTAAAATAAACCTTTTACTTCTTTCTATCCTAATCTTTGTGTGAGAATTCTTTCTCAACCCACAACATGAGTCCCCATCCTAACAATGAGAAATTCTACTTTCCCCCTCCTTTGAGTTCTTATTTGACTTTAAGTGGTGGTGTCAACTTAATAGCACCTGTAATGTATCATCCAAGATAAATTTTGTTTGCCACATGTGGCTCTATTGCATGTAGGACCTTATACAATTTAAAGTTATTAAAATGAAATTCACATTTCTAGTTAAAGAGTCAGTAAAATCATGCACCACACTTAGTACTAGAAATGATTCCCCTTGCCTAACTTTATTACCAGAGCCTTGGGAAAAAGTTGCTGTATTTATTTACTGTTTGCATCAAGAGAGTGTATTTTAAATCACTAACTTAATTTAAAGGTCCTTATGAAATGCCTTTAAAACTACTGCTAGAAATGAAGTTTATTCTCTTTTAGGCCAAATTTAGAACTTTTCATGCTAAGATTTAAGCTAGAAAACAAAAAGAGAAAGGTTAGTAAGCAGACGTTGATTAGAAAATTTGGCAGGTTTTTCAGCTTGAACGCAAGCCAAGAGGCCAGCAGCTGTATTCATCCTTGGCTGAGCAAGTCGTAGTGCTGGAACACACAAGCTGAGAACTGTGGTTTGTACAACAGGGAGAGCAAGGCGGAATCACTGCTAATTAGAATTCCTGTAGGCTTTATCAATAGGTCTGCAAAACACAGTAATTAAGCTATGACTGTGAAAACATGTCACTTTGATGTTTTAGAGATGATGCAAGCTAGCTTAAAATTACCCAGTTCAAAAAAAATCACTTAAAATCTTCTTTAAAATGATACATGGAATGTATCTTTGACTACTGTGATTTCTTTAATTACTGCAATCAAAGCCAAGACTAATTTAATTTCTCAATAAAGAATATGATGGGTTCACTTAATGGCTTGCCTTGGTACAGATGTTTTCTGGACCAAAAAGGAGCAGATGGAATGAAATATACTAATATCTTAATATTTTAAAATATCAGGATCTGTCTGCCCATGTGATAGGAAAGGGCAATTGTCATCTTGAAAGTAAATTCATATTTAACATATGTGAAAGTCAGAGTCTTTTTTTTATTAATAGAATTCAATAAAGTAATATATTCATGAATATTTTAATAATTTTCTTTTTAAAGTTTGATCATGAACCAAAAAATGAGAAGAGGCGGGGAAACTCTTCTAAAATATGCCTCCACTTAAGTGCTGTTATGAGGCTGATGTGATCCACTTCTTATGAGAGAGATGATAGAGTTGACACCCTGTTTTTAACTTATGCCTTTGCAGAGTGGGAAAGACAGCAATGTGACAAAGGCAGAATGATCATGCTTTTATTTATTCAAAAATTGCCTTTGTTGGATTAAACTAGCTATGCCACTGATTTAAACTTCTTTTAAAATAAGTCTTCCATAAATTCACCATTGTGTGTGTGTATGTGCATGTGTACATACAAGAAACAGGGCAAATAGCAGTTAACACCCCTGTGAGGAAAAAAGAAATAACAAAAGTTTTGGTTAAAGTCAAGTGAAAACTTAGCATTTATTTGTTCTAATTTGTTAAAGAGTGACAGCTTAGTCTTTGCTTTGAAATGCAAGTTATAAATATAAAAATTCAAGTACATTATCACTGTTGGAAAGAATGATAACTCAAGTTAACTGTCAAAATTGAAAACAGGAAGATTTCACCTCAATTAATACATGCTATATATAATTGATCTAGTGTATTAGTGTAGTCTTTGTTTACATGCATAACAACACTCATCATACATATAGTAAAATATGTTTTATAAATGAATGTCCATTTAAGATTGTTTTAGAACCATCAGTTCACATATGAATTCAGAAAATTAAAATTTAAAAAATGATTTCCAAAAATTGACTATCATTGCCTATCGAAGTCATTGAAGCAAAATTAAGCAAGTCTGAATTGCTTTTTAACTTTCCTTAATTTTGAAGTTTTAATTTATTTTTAAACAACATTTATTACTTTATAGGATTCCCAGTACAATATCTGGGAAATATGTGGATGTATATGTACCTATAAACTTATCAACAAATCTTCAGACTATTCCTTACCTTCCCCGTCAACCTCTCTCTCTCCATGTGCACTTAACAGAATTAAGATTATTCATATACAGAGTTGTGGTCAATATTTGTAAATGACTCGTGCGTGTTTGAAAAGAATATATATTCCCTATATTTTGAATACAGAATCGTCTCTCTATATTTAAATATATTAGATTGAGCTTTTTCTGTTCAAAACATCTATATTCTGAGTAATATTTGTCTTTAATATTTGTTTTTAAGGAGATAGTGTAAAAATATCTCACTATAACAATATGTTGTAATTCTATCATTTTTTGCTTTGATTTTTAAAGGCATGCAAGTTCGTGATTGCTTGTTTTCTTAGTGGATTTTTCTTTCATCGTAAAGTAATAGCTCATTTTTATTTCTGTTAATCATTTTCACCTTTTATTACATTTTGTCCCATATTAATATTGGAATACCAGCCTTCCTTTGGGAAAGCTTTAGCCTTTTGTCCCCTTTCTACAACACTATTGCATTTTAGATGTGTTTATTGTGAATGCCCTATAGCTGAGTTTTAAAATTCAATCTGTGTCTCTCTGTGTTTTGATATGTGAGTCTACTGTTTATATTTATTATGTTTATTATAATAATGTTTTATATTTTCCTTAAATGCTCTTTGCTTCTTTTCTCTTTCCTACCAAACCCCCTGCAATTATTTTCTTGGTACTTATTTGCACATAATATTTCTATTATTTAAGTTGTAATTCTCATCTTTCATATTATTGTGTATTATTTTACTCCCACCTTGTTTCACCCCTTAACAAAATAATGTATATATACATATATATATATATATGCATGCCTATGTGTGTGTTTGTGTATGTATATTTGTTATCACTATTATTAAGATTTACCAACTTATTTTAGAATTTTCTTTGGTTATCATAGCCTTTTCATCTATCCTTTCCTTCAAGTTTATCTTTCTACTTATTGAAATCCGTTCTTCCATATTTTTTCACTGAAGTGTGAAAATGCACTTAGCTCACTCTCAATATTGAATGATTATTTTATCTCAATAAAAACAAACAAACAAACAAATAAATAAATAAATGCATCTGAGTTAAAAAAAAAGAGAGAGAGAGCGAGAAAGATAATGGATGAGAATTTTCCAGACTGAATTATTCACTAAGTCCTGCTCATTTGACAACAAATGTCAAATGAACAGATTTAAACCGCATATATGAGTTTTTGCAAATGTATACAACAGTGTAACCAACAATACCTCCTCAAAATACAGAACATTTCAATAACACCAGAAACTTTCCTCATGTCCCTTTTAGTCAATCTCCACCTACCATACGAAAGCACTATTCTGATCTCTATCACCATAAATGTTTGCCTCCTCTAAAACTCCGTATAAATGAATTATACAATATCTGCTGGGTTTTGTCCAGCTTTTTTTGTTCAGTATGTCTGTGAGATTTATCCATGCTGTTGCATATATTAGTAGTTTGTTGTCGTTGCTGTTGTTGTTATTTTGAGTAGTATTTCATTGCATAAAAATATCAAAATGTATCTCTCCATTCTCCTGTGGATGAGCATTTGAAATGTTTCAAATATTTTGCTATTGTGAATTAAGTTATTTTTAAAAAATGCTTTATAATTTTTTTGGTAAGTATGTGATTTTATTTCTCTTGGGTAAATTCCTAGAAGTGGAATCTCTGTGTAGGTGTATGTTTTTGCTTTATAAGAAATTGCAAAATTGTTTTCCCAAAATGGTTCAACCATTTTACGTGCCCATGATATGTGAGAGTTCAGATGCTTCACATCCCCACCACCATTTGGCATGTCATTCTGGTTTTGTTTTGTTTTGTTTTTTGGGTTTTTTTTGTTTGTTTGTTTAATTGTTCTGATGGGTGGGTAGTTGCATTATTTTGTGGACTTAATTTCCATTTTCCTTATGACTAGAGTTGTTGAGTACCATTTCCTGTGTTTAGTAGGCATTTATATATAACTTGTGTCTTTCAATTATTTTGCCTATTTTTATTGGGTTGTCTTTTTTTATTATTATAAGAATTATTGTATAATTGTGAGGCTTTCTCTCTCTCTACACCTACACACACACACACACACACACACACACACACACACACACACTAAACAAATCTCTTGTTTATGACTTATCTTTTCATTTTTTACCAGTAACTTTTGATGATTATAATTTTTTAAATTTTCTTTTAATAGTTATTGGGTTTTATGTCCTATTAATGAAACTTTGGCCTACTCCAAGGTAGCAAAAATATGCTCTTATTTATTCCTCATGAATAGTAATAGATTTAGCTTTTAGGTTTAGGAATAGGATTCCTCTTGAATTATTTTTGTGTGTGATCTAAGGAAAGGCACTAAGTTCATTTTTTTCCAAGTAATCATTAATTTATTCCATCACGATATTTTGGAAAAGCTTTCTTTTTTCCCACTGAATATCCATAATATATAGATATTTTTGCTGAGAAAAACTAAAGTAAAAAAAAATGGGAATAAGTTATCTTAGCAAGTTAACTAGATACAAGATAATTATACAAACAATAAACTATTATAAAATATAGAAAAATCATATGTACAACATAAACAAAAGTATTAAGTACTTAAGAATTTTTAAATAACGAATATGTATAACTTAATAAAAAAAAGGAAAGATGGTTTCATGTTGAATCTAATAATTTTATAGGTCATAAACCTTAATACAAACTTTCATAAAATAATGAAATTTTTCTAATGTCCACTATTAGTAAATATAGCAATTTGAGATTAGTTTCTATATATTTTTTGCAGCTATAATCATTTTCTGTGTGAACTAATTCTCTTGTCTTTACTGTGGACACACATGCCACCTAGAAAATTATAGTATGTGAGTACATATTGTTCTGTGCATTTTATCCATCTTGGATTTTCTATGAGAGTTCTTGGGTCAATGAATTCTTTCACATAACAGTTATATGAAATGAAAGAACATGATGGTTCATAATACTAGAACTTTGAAATCATTTTCGAACATAAAATATTTTGCTAGAAACATGCATTAGAGCTACACAATACACATAAAATATACTTACCATATGTAATTGATTGAACTGTGCTCCTCAAATTCATATGATGAACTCCTAATTCCCAAGGACCTCACGATGTGACCATATTTGGAAATAGGGTCACTTCTGATGTAATTAGTTAAGATTCAATCATTAGGATAGATCGTAATCTGATATGATTGTTGCCTTTATTAAAAAAAAGGAAATTTGCATATCTAGTGATACTCTGCAAAAATTGAATATTTAAATAATATAGAAAATTTTTAAAAAAATTTGACAAAAGGAAATTTGGGCACAGAGACAAATACAGACACATACAGAGGGAAGATGAAGTAAAGAGATACAGGGAGAAGTTGGCCATGTATTAACACGAACCAAGAGGCCTGGAACAGATCATTCCCTCGTAGTCTTCATAGGGAATCAACCAGCCTACGCCTTGATTTTAGACTTCTGGCCTCTAGAACTGTGAGACAATAAATTTCTGTTGTATAAGCCACCCAGTTTGTGGTATTTTGTTACAGAAGCTCCCTACAAGCTAATATACTATAAATGGGACATAATTAAAACAATATATGATTTATAGAATACACAATGTTTCAAATTGTTCTCTTTATGGGCAACTGCAAGTGCAGTAGACATGCAATAATGTTAGGACTACAGGAAAGCAAATTCAATTGCAAGGTCAACAAGAGAACAGGAGATCGGTCAAGAGTAGTAATAGTTTTAATAATGGCCATTCTGATAGGGGTGAGGTGGTATATCATTGTGGTTTTAATTTGCATTTCCAGGGTGACAGGCACACTAAAAGCCCTGATTTCAGCATTGTTCAATTCATCCATGTAGTACAACCACTTGTACCCCTCCAATATTTTGAAATAAAAAAATAAATTTTAAAAAGAGTAGTAGTGAGAGCCATAGGATTCTAACTCACAGATTGGAATGACACAGGTTCTGAGAGGTTCATATCCCTGAGGGGAAGGCAAGGTGACATCCAGAGAACCTGACATATATGGCTTTAGCTAATAATGCCTTATTTATTTGAGCCTGGCTTACCGATCAATCCTTGGGACTTCTTTTTCACATGATTCTGGCAGTGGTGAAACTCCTCTTGCATAGTTTCTATGGCCTGACATTATTCAGCTCCCATTTATCTTCTGGAAGTCCACAGAACTTGTCATTATGGTAGGACAGAAAAGTTTAATTTCTGAGGTGGTTTACTTGACTTTATTTTGGAAAATGTTGAGGTCTCTTTAGACCTTTCACTCTAAACTGCTTCAGCAGGGCCCCTCTATCTTCCGTCCCTTTTCATCGCAGATTCATACTACATCTCTCAACCAAACTCAATTATCAATTCCTTAGGGAAACATTTCCATATCTACCTAGTAAGTTCAATTTCATACACTTATTTGCTCTCCTGGCTCTATATACCTCTTATACCTAGATATAACTTTTTATTAAAATTTGTAATTATCATCTGCTGGTGATTTTGATCATTTGAATAATGTTTATCTCTTTCACCAGACCATAACAATCTATAATGGCAGAAAACATATCTGCTTCATTCACCATTGTAATCGAGGTGCATACCACAGAGCTTTTTGCATATTAGCAGTTCGAAACTTTTTAAAAATAAACATATAACCTCCTTTTTGAAAAGCATGCTCCTTTTGCAATCAGATTTCATAGAAATTACAATGATAAGGTCTGCCAATTCTATCAATATCTGGTTGACATTTTTTGACTCATTAAAATCAAGTATCATAGAATCATAAAATTTTCAAGCTTAATGTAACCATAGATTCAATCTAATACAGTGATTTTCTAACTTTATGGATTTAACTTACGAACTGCTGGCTGGAAAGAGTTGTGAGGAAAGGCTGACGAAGTGGAGCTTTGGAATTGGAAGACCCTCCTCCTAAATTCTACTCGCATCTATTTCGTAAATTGGAATTTTATTTAATTTTTCTTTTGATAAGCAGGGTTTCTAGTGCTAAATGTTTTTTTTAATGCTGATCTATTTCAACTCCCTTCATTTTAATGGCAAGAAAACTGAGTTTTAGTGAGGCAAAGTTATATTAATAAGGATACACAACTAGTTAGTATCAGAGCTAAAACTAAAACACAAATAATCTGACTTCTAGCAATTTCAAGTTGGCTACTTTACCCAGCAATGAATATTAATTAATTATTAATATTAATGAATTAATTGCTTAATTCTTAGGTTAACTTAATTATAGTTCTCTAGTTAGCAAGACTAGTTAAGTTGCATGTGAGCATGATTAGGTTAAAGGAACTAATCATGACTCCTCATGGTTTCAACCAACCACCTATAGACTTACATGTACAGTTCTCAGTTTTGAGATGCATGTTGGTAAAGCAAAAGAAATCTAAACTTCTGTCTCCAGCAGATCTAGGTGGTTTTGAGTCTCAATTCTGCCACTTTTACTAGCTTCACAATTTAGGCACAATGCTTGAACGCTCTGAGGTTCATTTTACTCATCTGGAAAATGAGAATTATAATATCATCTTCCAAATGGGGTTGCTTTGAAGATTAAATGAAATATATGAAAGTGCCAAGCATAGTGTTTGGTTCAGAGTTGGTTGTCAGTAAGTTCCCTTTTTACTCCACCTTTCCTGTCTTCTTTGCATTTTTGTTTATATGAGTTTACAAATCTACGATTTATAAACATATCTATACTTATCAAACCTGAACATGGGTTTTATCTATATACATGTAATTAAGATCCATCAATAAACAACACTGTGTAGGGAATTCCATAAAATTATTTTTGTCATTAATATTTCACATTTCACATTCAAGGCTTACACTAATTAGAACTTTCCTCTTCCAACACCTATAATTATCTTCAGCTAACAAATGAATATCCTTCATAATGCAAATATGAAAAAGGCTTTCCTTGTGCATTTGATAATTAGATTTCCTTTCTTTGTGAATGTGGACAACTTTTCAGTTTTATTTTTGTGTTATGATATTGTGTAACAGAAGACACATATGCTAAAATGAAGAAACACTGATGGTAAAGGCAACTTTTTCGTAATCAGATATTTTAGTTTATTCTGAATTCTTGTTGTGCTCCTTCTTTCCATTGGGTTAGACTGCACTGCAAAAGTAATCCTAATTGATGTGTGTGTGTGTAAATATATACATATGTATGTTAGAGTATATATATTAGGGCAATACTCTTCACAGAGTTTCTTTTTTCTCCACTTTTATGCTCACCTATCAGCAGGTTTTATCATGTATCAATTTAATAACTAACATATAATAAAGCAACCACCCAGCTCCCATGCTTAAAAAGAAAGTTTGCAATTCTTACCCTCTGGTGTCATCTATTGGTTAGACATTAAAATTACAAATACTGTTTTATATGAATTTTCTCAAAAGTACCTGCCTCCTAATTTTTACACTCCTATAGTAATACTGCTTAATTGTATTGTTTTAATTAGAGTTGTCTAAATTACTTATTGATGAATATTTAAGAGGCCGCTCGAGTCTCTAGCCTATGGACAATGATATTATTCAGTCACAAATTGTTGCACTGAGGACGAAATTGTATTAAAATATTTCACCAACTGAAAACAGCCAAACATTACACAGAATTCTCATTTCACTCTTCATCATAAAATAGTAAAATGCAATCCAAATTAAGCAATGTATCTTTAAGTATTAAATGAAAGTATTATAAAATATACTTACTTTGAATTTCTGTAGTGCCATTATGTATGTTAAAATATCTCTGTTTTATACATTCCTCAATTTAAGTCAAAAGAAACTGCTTGAAGTCATAGTGAAGCCAAAACTAATAATAAAAAAGGATTACCAATTTCATGTGTTGAAATTGTTGGTTACAAATATTTCAATGTATCAATGGTCTCCAGTACAGGAACAACTCATCAGAATAAAAAAATCTTTTTAAGAAATGCTTTTGAAGAGACTGAGTATGCATGATAGATCTGTTTATCATGCTATTTCCATATTCCTTTTTGTAGGACTTCAAAGAAAAGCTATAGTATATGGAAACTGAAAATGAAAAATTGTTGTTGCAGATGATGTATTTCAGGGAAGCCAGATAGATCACTATGTTTGCTATATGGCTCAAGAATTACTAATATTAGTTATCCTGGAATAAAATTCCATTTTCTCCAGTATTTACAATATACTGCTTCCTACTTTTATATTCAGTATTCAGAAGTTCTAGGTTTTGTTTTGAAACCTTAAGACTTTTAAAAATATATCACTAACCCAACAGATGAATTCATCAAATGCTAAGCTCTGGATGAAGGTTAATATAGATACCCAAATCTTGTTTCATTATTTTATTCTACTAATATTATATGATTTCATAGCCACTCTAAATGAAACTGGAAAATATAATGTAGCTTTTCCATTGCAGAAAGAGTACTTAGTCATTTTGTTAGGTAGATAGAAAGGGATTTCGGGTCTCCTAGGGATAGAAGTGGGTGCTGTTGAGGTTCACCTCCCACCAAGTGGGCTTTCAGAGAGGCTCATGAGAGATCTGCATGTGTAGTAAAACTCACGTCATACAATTCCCAACTGTCCAATCAAAGTGGTTCCATGGTGACGTCTGAGCCATGGGGAGGTCCCTATCCGGACACTGTAAAACAAGACCCAGACCATAATCGAGCTCTCTTTTGCTACAACAGTGGGTCTGGGCATCATCTGTGGTGTACATGTCTTGCTCTGTAAACCTGTATCTTGCTCTTGCTCTATAATTCTATCTTTCTCTCCTCAATAAACCTCATTTTTGTGCTTACCTTGCTTTTGGTGTGTCTGGTCATTCTTCAACCAAGAGCGCACCAAGAACCGACATTTCAGATTGCTACCCCACAATTTCATTCTCATTAATTCCTTTATTTCAGAGTCAATCATTACTTACTCCATTTACTTTACTTGTTCAAAAGATACTATATTCTGTTATTAGGTCTAAGAAGCTGATTGTATTAAATATCACCACTGGTCCCTTGACTAATTAATTTATAGGCAATATTCAATTAACCACAGATTTCTTTGTAGAGAAACAATCACTAGATTGTGGATGAGCTCACTAGGGGACTAGTTCCTGTATCTATTCATGTTAAAATATAGGGATAAGTCAAATTTACCCTTCTTATTTTTTTCTTTGGGTTCCTAACGGTTGGTGCTTCAGCTACAGCTTATTTGGTATCTTTCCCTAGAGCAGTTTTTATTATGTGAAGTCATTAAGTATGGGTTGTGCAATATAATTCTGACACCAACTACCTGAAGTTGGGTCAAATTTCACAGGTTAAGGACATAGTCCTCCACAAGACTCCTCTCACTTTGGATACCAGCCACAAGCTCCTTAGATCCCAGGTCACCTGAACTTCTCACAAACTGTCCACACATTTAGGGGTTTCCACTATCAAAGCTTCTGTGTTCTCAGAATGCATAACCCTCCTGGCACATGAATGTGTTTAACAGTTACAGCAAGTGGTCCCGAGGACAAACCGAGCGGCACATGGAGAGTCATGGAGAGTCGGAGAATCAAAGTTTATTCATTCACTGGCGGGCTCAAAGGGGCCTCGCCACCAAATTCTGAGCACCATCTACCTGATTTTTCCCACTTTTATTAAGTTGTGGTGGTCTGGGGGGTAGGGTGTCAGCTGGTTAATGCCTGACAGGTAATAGGTTAGTTGATGTGTCAGATAATAGAGTTAGTGTTATGCTGATGCACCAGGTAGTAGATTTAGTGTTATGCTGATGAACCAGGTAGTAGATTTAGTGTTATGCTGATTCGGGTCTTCCATGAAGGGTGGGGGTCTCAGGTGGCTGATGTGCCAAGTAACAGATGGGGGTTTTCCTTATCATAACCAACCAGGAAACTCACCCAAACTTTAGGTGTCCAAAGTTTTTAATGGGGTATTATTACTTAAGCATGATTAATTAAATCATTAGCTATATGATTGAACTCAATCTCCACCCCACTCCCTTTTCTGGAGGTTGGGAGATCAGGCTGATATCACTTGGCTCAAAGGCCCAATCCACTAATCAAATGGTTGGTCTTTTCAGCATGGCCCGTCCCCATCCTGCAACTCTCTTGGGGCCCACCATGCATTACCATATTAACATAAACTCAGGTGTGGTCTGAGTGACTTACCATGAATAACGAAGACATTCCTATCACTCAGGAAATTCCAAAGTATTAGAGGTTCCCTTCTAGGAACCAGGGACAAAAAGCAGAGAAATTCTTTCTTATAAAACAGGTTTCATTACCTGTGTTTTCCTTAACATGAGCACGATATAGTATAGTTATGGAAAACTGGTTTTTGAAAACTGGTTTTGAAACAGTTCTATTTCACTCTTCATCTATAAGCTGGCACTGTGAGATCTGGTATAGCCATTTAAGATTTTACCCATTATCTTTAACTTCAAGATAAAGGGCTTGACCTAGTCCAAATGTTATCCAAATTTCTAATTCAAAGTGTACCTGTTCCGTGAAACTTTCTTTCCCTTATCAATGCTACTCAAAATTAACTTTTTCTTTTTCTGCTCTTCTCTACCTGAGTTCTTTACTTGTACCTCTGATATAATAACACATGAAAATTTACCTACAGTTGGATTAACTACATGCATATATATTTTCATTCAATGAGTTATAAAATTAGAGAGCTCATATTCCCAATGTGTAGCACAATATTGTGTATATTGTAAGTAGGAAGACAGGGTCTCCAAGGAATATAGGAATTCAACCAACTCGAGGAATCAACTTGTTCTGCAGCCTTTGTTTACAAGGCCCATGGCTACTCACCTGGCTAAAACTAGCCCCTGACACACTCTGGCAGCCTGTAGATGAACTCAGGTGAACTTTTCTCATCACCATGCTAAAGTCTCCACTTCCCTCTGAGAGAAGCTATAGCTTCATTACCACAACATACTACCTGTGTGTGAACATGACAACTAACCACACATGCGTAAGAGAAATAAAGCTCCTACATATGATGACACATCTTTTTCTTTCTCTACTACCCCATAACCACACACCCTCTGCCACTTGCCCTCAGGCAGACAATGCTTTGGAAAATATTCCCAGTGCTTTCTTCACTTGGTACGAATTTATTAAAACTCCTACTGATCAAGACCTGCAATCTCACTCACCAGGTGAACTAACCTGGATCTTTCAGGTAATAATATTAGAGTTTTTCAATACATGTTTGATGAATGCAGGGTATATTTACTCATCTTGCTTCTGAATGTACAACACTAAAAGTAAGATTACAATTGGAAAAAAATGAATATCTGGACATATTATTCTATTTAAAGAAACAATTAATATTCAAACAATTGATAAATTTTAAAAATAGTTGTTTTACTCAAAACCAATTACTTTTGTTTTATCATGTCAAAGTCGACATAGGCCCAGATAAAGAAAACATGGTAAATAGAGGTAAATAGATGATCACATTGTAGACTCAACAGGTAAATGAAATATTTAAAGAAACAGAATTAGAGCAAGAAAAATATTATTTTATAAAAGCAACACAAATTTGCACAAAATATATAAAAAGATTAAAAATTTAGTATCAAAACAAGACTTGAATAATTGACTAAGGTTGATGTTGTATAGGGGAAATGTAGGTTATGGGTCTGAACAGAGTACTGGGAGTGGCTGTTGTTTCCCTCTTCCAGGAAACACCTCCGGAAAATCTTTCTCAGGATTTTCCCTGATCTTTCCTATGAGCACCTGTTGTGATTGTTGGAGAAAAAAAATGCAATATAGTATGAATCTCTCTATTTCTGCAGCCACCAGGGGCTTTGAACTCTCAGGCATACTAGATCACTCAGCATTCAGCAATTAATCAAAACTTTTCTAGCTAAATCTTATTGGCTTCTAGGGCCTCCATTCAAGGTATACAAATATTAATGGCTTGTTTCTCTTTTTAGACACCTGTCTCTCTCCAGATTTGGGGTTATTTCATTTCCCTGTAACTTCAGTTCTCTTATTGGGTAGGTTCAAGAAAAATTATTAATTTGAAAAATGTCCATCTTTTTTTCACATTATGATTCCGAGAGTGACATTATTTCCAGCTCTCTACATCTCCAGGCTGAAACAGAAGCGATAGAATATTTTAATTTCCCAGATTTAAAAATTATGAAAAGCAATTTGGAACAAAATTCATCAGTGCTGTGGAATGTCATATGAGTTTACATATTGATTCCTGGGAATGAACACTGTCATATAGAGAACTTGGTCCAAGGTACAGATGGGACAAGATGCAACTTTGTTTTGAGGGTGATGATTATGGATGTGCAACATTGATTTGGGTACATTTAAAAGGAAAGGAAATATCTATTTCTATTTGGAGTCGGATTAGTGATTCTGAATAGTACATTTGAAGTTATTCTTGACAAAGTTGATGGGCATATAACCAAAATGCAAGATGAATGTATCTTGGTCTAGAACAAAGGTCAACAAATTCTGGCCTGTGGGCCAAATCCACATATGTTTTCGGCACAACTTTTTAACTAAGAAAATTTTTATCATTTTTAAGGACTAGTCAAAAAAAAAAAAAAAAGAAAAAGGAAAAGAAGAATATGTGACAGTAAATGTATGTGGCTAGCAAAAATTAAAGACTAAAGTATTTACTATCTGGCCCTTTATAGAAAAACTGTGCCAATCATATAGATAGATAGACAAATAGATAGATACAGATAGATATAGATAGATAGATAGATCCCACATCTGAACTTTCACCCAAGGGTAAAATGGAACAGCCCCAAATGGAAGAATTATCACAATTTGGCACTCAGGAAAATTCATAGTATGATATATTATTTGGGAAATGAAAATGAAATTATAATTGAAAAAAACTAATGAATCAGAAGGTCTTCACGCCTCAGGATGTTTCTCTTCATACTCCCTATCATTTGTTCGAAAACTATATATTGGGCACCTATTATGCCAGATACTTATATTTATTAAGAATGCAACTGTGAAGAAGAAATAAACAAAAATCCCCATCCTCATGGAGTTTGCATTCTACTGGAAAAAAATAAAGAGAGGAACAAATAAACAAGTAAAATATATATTATGCTGGATGGTGATTGGGGGTTTTAAGGGGGAAAACTCGAAACAGGACAAGAAGTTAGGGCTTGTCAGGGGAGAGGAGGTTTAGTTTTAAACAAGGTATTCAGAGAGGATCTTATGAGAAAATAAGATTTAGGTAAAGATTTGAATTGTGTGATGCAGTGATACATGCAGATATATGGAGGAAAACTATTCCAGGCAACAAGAAGGTAAGTAGAAAGATTTAACGTTGGGAGTATGTTTGGTGTGTTCCAAGAACAGGGAGAAGGTCAGTATGCAGAGAGCCAATTGAAAGAGAGTTGAGTAGTATGAGACGAGATAAGAGAAGTATTATGTAAGCCTTTATAGGGTTTTTAAGAAGTCTGGGTTTTACTCTAAGTGAACAATGAAGGTGTTGGGGAGCTTTGATTATTTTTCAATGAATCAAATGTGGGTTGTAAGAGATAGAGAAGAGTCAACAATGTCTCTAAGGTCTTTGGCATAAACAACTTAATTGGAGAATAATGTGAGAGGAGCATGTTTATGCAGGGAAAACCTATAGTTTGTTTTTGTAAATAAAAATTTTGAGAAACCTGTTAGATATCTAACTAGGCAGTTAGATATATAAGTCTCCAGTTCAAGGTACAACCTTGGGGTAGAGATATAAATTTGTGAATAATTACAATATAAACGATATTTAGAACTTTGTGGTTGGAGGAAAATACAAAGGAAATAGGAGATTGAGTATTTCAGCTTAGAGTATTGAGAGGCAGACAGAGCATCACTCCCACTCTTACAAGATGACAGAGGGGGAGGGGAAGAAGGAAGAGAAGGAGGAAGAGAAGGAGTGGAAGGAGGATGAGCAGTATAAGGAAGAAGAGGGGAACAGGAGGAGAAGGAGCAGAAGGAGAAACAGAATAAGAAGAGAGAAAAAGCCAGACAATCCACAAATCCACAACATGTCTTGAACCCATGATAGAGCTGAGGGCATAAGAAACTAACCTGAAATTTGTGAAAAGGGAGAAGTATTTACTTACCTGGAACAAATGCTTCCAGATACTCTTAAAAAGAATTCAGCTATTTATTCTAATGAATTGCTAAAGGGTGAGTATGGACCAGAGAGAGAATACAGAGCTTCTGTATGTACAAGGAGAATTTGCACCCACTTACATGCTCTTCTTCACCGATCTTACTAGGTGTTCACAAACAAGAATAGGAAAAGAGTCCTCAATAATTATCTCTCTTGATGCAAACCTGAGAAAGGGGTATAGCAACTGTCATGGGAAAGGCACGAAGCCTCATCTGCATTCTTCTTTATTTTTCCTATGGAATAGAATCTTTAAGCTACCAGGGAAGGACAGTGAAATCTATGTCTTTTAAGGAAAAGTGAAAACACTTTGCAGTTGGGGGGAAAGGAACATTGAAAAACAAAATAAAACAAAAATAAACAAACAAATAAAAACCTCTACCCCTGGGCAAAGGGCAAAAAGTATGTGCTGGGCCCAAACCTACAGCTTGGGAAAGGGAAGGATCACTGAAAAGCTCCACTTCCAAGACCAGGGACACAGTGCCTGTTTAAGACTGAGGTTTAATAACAACAATAGAATCCCTCCCCCCATACCCATGGTACCAGGCTAACAAAGTAGCAGCACTCTACTACTTGGAGTAGGACAAGAGTATGGAAAGAAAAAGAGATCCTCCCTAAGGCACAGTGGAAAAGAAAGACATGAAGCTGAAAGTGGAGTGGATATTAAGAAAAATCCTCTGGAAAACTAGCCACCACACTAAACACAAAGTAACACTAAAAATTTTGAAGACTGTGGCACGATGAGAGTAAAGACGGCAACAACAAAACCCAAACTAAGCTCAGCTACTGACTAGATTGATTTAAGGCTCCATACTAAAGTCCTAGAAGAAGGTAAAGGGTGCCCACATCCAAGCATAAAATATATTTATCTCAGTCACGATTTTTCTGCATGTGATGTCCAGTTTTCAAAAATACCACCAAAAAAACTGAAGCATATAAAAAAGCAAACAAAACAAAGCACTGTCAAGAGTAAAGTCAATGAATAGAATGTGATTCAGAAATGAAACAGTTGTTGGAACTATCAAACATGAAATGTAAAAAACTAATTATTAATAATATGCTATACACTCTGGGAGGCCGAGGTGGGCGGATTGTTTGAGCTCAGGAGTTCGAGAGCAGCCTAAGCAAGAGCGAGACCCCGTCTCTACTAAAAAAAAAAGTAAAAAGAAATTACTTGGACAGCTAAAAACATATAGAAAAAATTAGCTGGGCATGGTGGCGCATGCCTGTAGTCCCAGCTACTCTGGAGGCTGAGGCAGGAGGATCGCTTGAACACAGGAGTTTGAGGTTGCTGTGAGCTAGGCTAACTCCATGGCACTCATTCTAGCCAGGGCAACAGAGTGAGACTCTATCTCAAAAAAAAAAAAAAAAATAATAATAATAATAATATGCTATAGGTCGTAGTGGAAAAGGTTGACAGCATGCATTATCAGATTGGTAATTTCAGCAGAGAGACTGAAACTATAAGTAAGAATCAAATGGAAATTCTTGAAATGAAAGACATAGTAACAGAGATGAACAATGTATTGAATGGGAATTCAGGGTAGAATTAACACAATCAAAGAAGAAAGCAGACTTGAAGATAAATGAATAAAAATTATTAAAATTAAGATGAAGGGAAAAATGAGTGGGAAAAAAAGAACAGATCATTGAAGAACTATGGCATAATATTAAATATCTAAAATATATATAATCAGAATCTCAAAAGCAGAAGGGAAAAAGAATGCACATAAAAATATTTAAAGAAATAATGATTGAGAGTTTTTCAAGATGATAGACATTATAAAAAAGATTCATTAAACTTAGAGAACACCAAGAAGGGTAAACACATACACACACACATCTCATATTTAAACTGATGAAAATCAATGTCAAAAAGAAAATCTTTAAGACAAAAGAATATACATCACATACAAAAATAAAACTATAAGGATAAGAACAGACTTCTCATCAAAAATTATGTAAACCACAAGGCCATAGAGTGATATTTTTCAAATGCTGAAAAGGGGAAAAAAAAGGTTAACCCAGAATTCTATACCTGGTGAAAATATCTTTCCCAAATAAAGAAAAATAAAGATTTTATCAGGTTAAATAAATGGTGAGAATTCATTTTCAGTGTACCTGCACTACGAGTAATATTAAAGTAATGTTATAGAAACTTATTCAGACAGAAGCAATATGATAATAGTTAAAAACTAGGATCTACCTAAAGAAATGAACAGTGCCAGAAATGGAATAAATAAAAAAAATTATATTTTTACTCTTTTTGATTACTCTAAAAAATAACTCTGTATAAAAGCAGGGTCTGGTAAATGTTGTCTCTTAGGCCAAATCACACTTATACCTGTTTTTGTAAAATTTTGTAAGTTTCATTGGAACACAGTTATGCCTATTTACTCATGTATTATCTATGACTGCTTTTATGCTAAAATTGCAAAGTTGAGTTGCTGTGACAGAGACCACATAACCTGCAAAGCATAAAATATTTACTATCTGGTATGGTATGGAAAATATTTTCCCAGTGCTATTCTAAAAAATAATTTCAATGTATTTTGTGCTTATAGCATATGCAAATTAATACATGCAACGGTTATGGTTGTACAACTTTGTGAGTATACTAAAAACCACTGAGTATACACTTAAAAGCATGAAATTTATGATATGTAACTATATCCCAATAAAGCCATTATAAAATTAATATGTATGACATTAATAAGCACAGATTTTGCAAGGGCAGAATTGGAAGTATACTATTTTATGGTTTTTACGCTACCTGTAAAGCAGTATATTAGTTGAAATTAGAATCTACATAATTAGAAAAGAATAATGTAAACACTAGGGCCAGGTTTCTCAACCTAAGCACCATGGACATTTTGGTTAGATAATTCTTTGTTAAGATAGAAAATGGTATACCATGCAAACACTAACCAAACACTACCAAAGGACATTTCAGAACAAATGGATCAATGAGAGAATGAGAAGAAAATGAAAACAAAAAGATGAGGAATAACTGTCAAAAAAAGATTGAGCAGACAGAATCTTGATATAGGAGAAAAACAAGGACAGCCTATTCATTACTCTGGAATAAGCCAAGTGAAGGAATTGTTTCATGTTTGCCAATTATTGCTGATAGATCACATGGGATATTGACTGAGAATTAAACATTAGATTTAGCCACAAAAAGGTTGTTAGGATGAGACAAAATTTCAGTGGAATTGTATGGGCAAAAGTCTAATTGAACTAGGTTTAAGACAAAATAGTTGGAGAGAAATTCCAGAGTACGACTAGAGTATAATCTTTTTAAAAATATTTATTGAATAAAAAGAAGAGGAGTGGGGTTAAGTAAGATGGTTAAATGGGATCAAGGGATATCTTTTAAATGGGAAAATAGTAGCCATTTTTATGCTGTTGAGAATGACCCAATAGAGAATGAAAAATGGATGCAAGAACGACAGCAATGGCTGGGATGATACTCCTGAGTAGGGGAACAGTGTGGTACCTAATGCTCAAGTAGAATGATTGGTCTTAACTAGGATCATGAAAAGTTCTTTCATAGTAACAGGAGGGAATGCAGAGTAAGTGGGGAATAATGCTGGATAGAAGTGATGAAGTCTTCTGGAAACAGTTTCTTGACTGCTTTTATTTTATTTTCTCAGTGAAATTTAAAGTAAAATTATCAGCTGAGATCTAAGATAAGGAAGGAGTGTTGGATTTAACTAGGGTTCTAGGGTTGAAGTCTTAAGGGAACTCAAAGATGAGAGAGAAAGGGAGATGGGGGGAGAGAGAGAGAGAGAGAAAGAGAGAGAGAGAGAGATGTGTCATCTGTACATAAGGGAATAATTATGATGATTCACAAGTGAATTTCACCTGGATAAAGATAGCAATGAAAATATGATGGATAGTAAAATGGTAGTAGGATCAATGTACTGCAATGTCTAAGGACTGTTGGAATAAGGATAAAAATTGAAGGGAGCTAAAAGCATAGGAAGAGGTAGTTGGAGAATACAATACATGAAGTAGAGATGAGGAATGGGGGAGATTTTTGTTAATTACAGAGTCTAGGCAGGGCATGACTGCATAGGTTGAGGTAAATTGGAGGAGATGACTGGAGAAATAAAATTAAAGTTCAGGTTATTGGGTATAGTATTACTTAATTTTTGAAATCTCTAAGAACTATGGCAGGAGTAATTCAATATAATATTGGGTAGATCATGGAAGAGTCAAGGGTTTACATCTCTAAGAAATGAGGCAGAAGGAACTAAGGAATACTAAATAACTGAAACATGGTCTTAGAAGATGTTTTAAATGTTCCCCATCAGAACCTTGACTTTGGTACCTCAGAGTACACTGAAATGCGATGAAAACAAGAGAAATTGTTTCTCTTTTCCTTAGATATCCAAGTGGCAATAAATTTAAATTAAGGGGAAATAGTTAATATACTGGGAAATACATATGTGTACTTAGTTTAAAAATAAGTGGAAGCTTTTTTAAGCAGTGAAAAAAATTGCAACTGACAGTTACAGTTGTACCTAGTGAAGAAAATGTCACATTTGGAAGAAGGGATTGATGATGTGATATTTATATTTTAAATCGTTTGGCATGGGGAAATTATGATAATAATAGCACACATTCTTATTCTTCTATTTACATTATAACCTAATAACAAAATAATAGGAAGGAAAAATAAATTGAGAAGTAAAAGATGAGGAAATAGTGAATGAGTAAGCAATATTAATCAGAGAAAAATACTGTTGTTCTAGAGGAGATTAAAGTATCAGGACTAGTTAGTAAAATTTAAATATGTGAAGCCAGTGATTTCAGAGAACTGTGTCCATGTCACCAAAAACTTATAGAGATATAAATGAGAGGACAAAATTGTAAATTAATATTCCTTTGAGCATAATAGTGAGGGGATGGAAGAATAAATGGAGCACATGATCTAACTGAATCAAAATTGTGCATGGCCCACACCCAGTAGTACTTTCAACTTCAGGTTTTCTCACCAGGTAAATACTATTACAATGAAAAAGATCACACACAAATGAAATAAAATATAAGAAGTTCTCATTTAGCACAGTAGTGTGGGACTGTAAAAATGATCATGCAAGCTGAAACTGTGAAAAACGATCTTAGCAATTAATGAGAAAAAGTAATCGCAATGGTTCTATGATCTTTAAAAATTTTGTCAAAACATTAAAAACTCTCTTAATTTCAGTTATAAATGCATAGGGGACTGAAAAAAGAGGAAAAGTGTATTTCTTATGTAATTTAAAACATTTGACACATTTTCTTTCTAGGAAAGCTTAATGGAGCATAGTTTGAACAATGCTTGCCTTCTAAATATATAATAAAACTTACAACAGAGTAAGGAAATTTTCTATGCCTGGGCAAAATTGTTCGCCTCCTTTCTAAGTTTCTATCAGTTTCCAACAGTAATTTTTACCTTTTATCCATTTTATCATTGTGCTTTCACTGTCATGAAATATCACTGAGAAGTCCTTTAATGTGAAGTGTTTCTTTTTTCCAGTGTCACTTTCTGTGGGATATCTTCATTCTTTTCATTGCACACACTTTTCTCATTAATGTCAGTAAGTTTGCCTTCACTAAGTTTCTCTGGCTACATATATAGAATCTTTACTTGAACATTTGTAGCGTCAGCATTCTCATGATCAGCTATTTCTTTTATAACTCCATGTGACTTTTATTTGAATCTCGCAGTTATTTGCACCAGGTGGTAAACGTTTATGCCACGCCACATGAATATTATTCCTGTTGCTTCCTTCCATGATGCTTAAATGTTTTCAATCCAATGCTTTGTGTCATATTTTTGTTCAAAAATTCATCTAAAGAAATTGCATGATAGCCAAGTATAGCATCAATAGCCTGTCAAAAAGTCTGCTTTAGATAATAGGCTTTACATTTTGAAATAACTCTTTGGTACTTTGGATTTATAAAGTTGTATTTTGTGGTTGTGTTAGTCTGCTAGGGCTGTCATAACAAAACAGGACAGATTGGGTGGGTTAAATGACAAAAGTTTATTTCCCACAGTTCTGGAAGCTGGAAGTCTAAGATCAAGATGTCGGTTGATTTTGTTTTTCCTGAAGGTTCTCACCTTGTCTTGCAGATGACCACCTTCTTGCTGTGTTCTCATGTGGTCTTTCCTCCATGTACATATATACTCCATGTATCTCTTTTTCTTCTTCTAAAAACACTAGTCTGAATCGATTTGGGACCCACACTTCTGAATTTACCCAACCTTAATTACCTCCTTAAAAACCCTATCTCCAAATACAGTCACATTGGGTGTTAAGGTTTCAATAAACAAACAGTGGAGGGACACAGTTCAATCCATAAGATTCCGCCCTCTGCCTTCTCCCAAATTTATGTCCTTATCACATGATAGGACACATAACAACACTCCCAAAAGCATTAACCGATTCCAACATCAAATCCAAGTCAACGTCTCATTTAAATATCATTGAGAGCAGGAGTGGGTGCCATCCAAGGTGTAATTTATCCTGAGGCAAAATTCTTTTCCAGTATTGAACCTCAAAAATCAAGCAAGTTAAGTGTTTCTAAATTACAGTGTTGAGATAGGCATAGGCTAGACTTACCCGTTCCAAGAGGAAGAAGTAAGAAAATAGAAAGAATTGGCAGTTCACAAGCAAGTCGTAAACCTAGCAAGGTAAATTCCATTAGATCTCAAGGTTCAAGAATAATCCTTTTTGGCTCAATGCTCTGTCTTTCAGGCCCACTGAAATAGCTGAGTCACAGACTCAATCCAGCACAGCTCTGCCCTCTCAGCCATGGGTATCCATGGGTAGCCCTGCCTGCCATGCTCTAGGCAGTAGCACTGCCCATTTGGCTCTGAGCAACAGCAATCTGGCCTACTGAAACTGAGGAGGAGATAGTCTTGCCTCCCAGGGCTTTGTGCTGTGGGCCTGTGGTGAGAGTGGTATCCCTGATGATCTCTGGATTATCTTCAGGATCATTCTCTGATTTTCTTGAAGGATAATTTATGTTTTCTACCAAATAGCTCTATTGTCTCATTCTGCAGAATCCTTTCCCTTTTACTCCAAACTGGCAATATTTCTGCTATTGTAACCCCATAATCTCTTTATGAAGTGATGTCCAGGCACACCCTTGGGGTAAAATCCAGAACACACTTTCTCATTTTTTTGCAAATGTATGGACTGGGAATTGTTCAAATCTTCAAGTTCTGGTTCCTTTTTGCTGAATGATTCCTTCAATTTTTCTCTCTCCTCTCACAGTTTACTAAAAGCAGTAAGGTAAAACAAAGCCACACTTTTGAGACTTTGCTTAAAAGTTGCCTCACCTAAATATCCAAGTTCATAACTTTAACTTCTATTTTTCAGACAAAAAGAACACAATTCAGCCAAGTACTTTACCACTGTATTACAAGGATTGCCTTTTTTCTAGTCTCCAATGATTTGTTTCTCATTTCCACCTGAGACATCACCAGAATCACCTTCGATGTCCATATTCCTACCAATAATTCCCTACTGCGATCTAGGCTTTTTCTGTAATAGTACATGCTCAAAACTCTTAAATGCTCTACACATTACCCAATTCCAAAGCTACTTTGACATTTTTAGGAATTTGTTTCAGTAGCATCACACCTCTGATACTAAAATCTGTATTAGTCTACTAGGGTTATCATAACAAAATACCACAGATTGGGTGGCTTAAACAACAAAAATTAATTTCTCATGGTTCTGGAGGCTGGAAGTCCAAAATCAATGTGTCAGTATGATTGATTTCTCCTGAGGCCTTTCTCCTTGGCTTGTTGACGGCTGCCTTCTCCCTGTGTCCTCACATGCCTTTCATCAGTGTACCTACATTCTTGGGGTCTCTTATTTTTATAAGGGCATGAATTCTATTGAATTAGGGTCCAAGCCTTTTGAATTCATTTAACCTTAATTACCTCCTTAAAGCTCTATCTCCACACATATTTGCACTGATGTGTAGTGTTTCAACCTATGAAATTGGAGGGGGAGCCAAAATTCAGTTCATAACAATTCATATACCAATTCATTTGCTGTGGACAATAATTTGGCTATATGATTAGGGACTTAAATGGAATACAACTGAAAAATTCATGACAAGTCTAGAGAAAGGCATATGGATAGACTTCTCTGAATGGGAGAAAAAACATGAAGATACTTGTGTCCCATGTAAATGTCCACCAAAGGGTGACATCAGCAGAGGAAGATTTTAATAATCAAGTGGACAGAACGATTCATTATGTAGATACTAGTTGGTCTTTTTTCTCAGCATCCCTGTCATTGCTCAATAAGTTAGTGAACAAAATGGCTGTAAGGACAGAGATGGAGGTTTTGCACAGGCTCAGCAACATGAATTTCCACTTACCAAGGTCAACCTGGCCAGAGCCATTGCTGAGTACCCAACTGGCCAGCAACAAAGACCAATATTGAGTCCCTGATAGGACATCTTTATTCCAGGTAATAAGTTAGCTAGCTACCGGGTGTCAGGTTGATTACATTGGATTGCTTCTATTAGAAGGGCAACACTTTGTTCTTACTGGCATAGACACTTCACTTTGCATACAGATTTGCCTTCTATGTAGACAATGTTTCTGCCAAAACTATCATCCATAAACTTACAGAATGCCTCATCCACCATCATGATATTCCACACAGCAGTGCTTTGACAAAGGAAATAACTTCACAGCCAAAGAAGGGTAGAAATGGGCCATACTCATGGAATTCACTGTTCTTAGCATGTTCCCTGCCATTGCAAAGCAGCTCGCTTCATAGAATGGAGGAACGGCCTGACTCAGTTACAATGTCAACTAGGTACGATAACTTTGAAGGGTGGTTCAAGGTTCTCCAGGAAGCTGTGTATGCTCTGAATCAGCATCTAATATATACTGGTGCTTCTCCCATAGCCAGGACTTACAGATCTAGGAATCAGGAGTGGAAATGGAAGTAACATTACTCACCATTACTTTTAGTGACCAACTAGAAACATTTTTGCTTCCTGTTCCCATGACCTTACATTCTGCTGGACTAGGGGTCTTTTTCACTGGGAGAGCTGTGTTTCTACCAGGAGACAAAACAATGATTCCATTGAACTAGAAGTTAAGTATGCTAACTAGTTATTTGTACTCTTCATGCTGCTGAATCAACAGGCAAAGAAGGGATTTACTGTGCTGGCTGAGGTGATGAATTCTGACTACCAAGAAAAAACTGGACTGCTACTCCACAATGGAGGTAAGAAAGAGTATGTCTGAAATACAAGATATCCCTTAGGGCATCACATAGTATCACCATGCCCTGTACTTAAAGTAAATGGAAAACTATAATAATCTGATTCAGACAGGAGTAACAGCTAAGGTGTTTGCTGATGGTAAAGGAAATACAGACTGGGTAGTGGAAGAAAGTAGTTATAAGTAGTAAAACTGATCGCATGAACAGTCACAGAAACAAGAGCTGTTATTTTCATGGCTATTTCCTCCCTATTTTGTTATAGATATGTTTATTTGTGTGTTTATGTATTACATAGAAAATGTCTTTATTTTCTTCCCTGTATTATCTCCTTATCATGTATTGACCTTATATCATACTAATTAAGATATGGGATATCAAGGAAGAGAGTAAACATCATCTAACAACTTTACATTCTATTCTGTGGAAAGGGTTAGTGCATTTTTGGTTGTATGCAAGACAGTTGTATCATATTGGGTGGATATAAGACCTTGTTATTGTCTTTATTGGGAGACTAAGTATGAATTAAGGAGATGTATATGGATATTGATAAGGGGTAGGCTTATTGATGGTTAATTTTATGTGCCAACTAGGAAAGTGGCTTTGGATGACATTAACATTTTTTTTATTTCAAAATATTAAGGGGGTATAAATGTTTTGGCACTTGGATACATTGCATAATGCCAAAGTCAGGGCTTTTAGTGTGCCCATCACCAGAATAGTATTCATTGTACCTAATAGGTAAGTTTTTATGCCTCACCCCCCCACCCTCTCCTCTTCTTGATTTCCAATGTCCTTTACATCTCTTTGTGCCCATGTGTGCCCGTCACTTAGCTCCCACTTATTAGTGAGAACATGTGGTGTTTGTTTTTCCATTCCTAAGATACTTCACTTAAGATAATGCTCTCCAGTTCCATCAAAGTTGCTGCAAAAAACATTATTTCATTCCTTCTTACAGCTGAGTAGTACTCCATGGTAAATATACACCACATATTCTTTACTCACTCATGTATTGATGGGCACTTAGGTTGATTCCACATCTTTGCAACTGTGAATTGCCTGTGATAAATAAATATTCAAGTGCATGTGTCTTTTAATAAAATTGCTTCTTTTTCTTTAAGTAACTACTCAGTAGTGGGATTGCTGGATTGAATGCTAAGTCTACCCTTATTTCTTTGAGGAATTTCCATACTGTTTTCCATAGAGGATGTGCTAATTTGCAGTCCCACCAACAGTATAGAAGTGTTCCTTTCTCTCTGCACCCATGCCATCATCTATTATTTTTTTGTCTGTTTACTAATGGCCATTCCAATGCAGTAAGTTGGTATTTTATTGTGGTTTTAATTTCCATGTCCCTTATAATTAGTGATGCTGAGCATTATTATTTCCGAGTGGAGGAGATAATGAGAGAAGAAACCTTTTTTTTATCAGGGTCGGAAATGAGGCATTTAGAAATGGAACAAAGTTTATATTGAATTATGTAATAACAAATGAAAAACAGTATATTTTTTGTCTTCTCAGACTTGTATAGCCAATAAAAGTAGAATCTTTGACCAAGTGAATTCCCTGTTTGTTAAAAGAGCCAATCTTTGAACCTCCATAACCATCATTATTTCTTCTGACATCCAGCTGCTATTATTTTTATGTATTTTTCATACACCTCTAAACATCCCCAGCATTCATCAAATCCTGTTCTTAACTATGTTTAGAATCTCTAGGGGATATGTTTAAAGAAATAAGTTTTGCTACAATGAGTATCACCTTCAAATAATAGCTCTCTCTGACCTCTCCTTTCCTTCTTTTCCTTCCCCCTTTCTTTCTCTCTTCGGATATCGTATTTTATATATATTATACAGAAACAGGTATCAGATTATGATATTCAATTTTCAGATTACCCTAAATCTATTTTCATGATGTCTATAAATAAGGGAAAATGGTGTTTGACTGCAAGCAGACTCTCACATATATAATCAGCTAAAGATAGAGTATTTCTTTAAACCAGATAAATGTGCAATGAACAAATTTAAATTTCCTAAACAATACTGCTTGTAGTGTTAACTTTTACTTACTATAGAATACATACTTATGAGAATTAGAGGCTCTAGAGAGCAAAAATAATTTCTTTTAGATAAAAGAAATTATTAGATAATTTCTCTCTAGATAAAAGATCACCCTCAAATTATGTCTGTCTTCCTTTTTACTGGAACATAATAGGGGAGGATGGAGAGAGTTGATTAAATTTCCATCATTTTTCACCCTTAAAAATGCAAAAATTATAAGGATTTGAACAATCATTTTGAAACATCTATATTTTAAAACTATATTTTCTTCCTCCTCATTGTTACTAATAAAAGTAGCTTAATTTTATTAATCTGGGATGTGGTGATTTTTTTAAAGGAAATTATTATACAAGTAGATGCTGGATAACCTGAGTTACAGGGTGATTTTGTAAGACAAGTAATAGACACTATTTGAGGCAAATATCCCAGCTGTACTTTTTGACTGGCTGTGGGAGTTTGTCTTTCCCTATTGTTCTATCCCTCTATGTTATTTATGAGGTTATTGTTTGCTTGGTTTTAAGTTGTATGCCAGGATTCTGACAATTGTACTTATTGGTCCTCTGTTTCTAATAAAAATTCTATTACACTTTTACATGAGCAGAATATTTATTACACTACTTATTACTGGGTTAGCACTTCAACTCTAGTCTGAATGTATATACAGTTTTAAAATAAGATGGGACAATCTTTAGAAAAGGAATTATTTTCTTTTTGTGATCCAGAAACTCATTTTTCTTAATTATTTTTGATGTTTTTTCCCATTGCAGCTCCACTTTACATTTTCAAAGAACCAAAATTGCTAACTAGTTCCCCTTTAAAATGGATGTAAATTCTGTAAGATGACTTCCCTGTAATTATTTCTGTCACCTGAAGAAAAGGTATATTGTTCAGAGTGTCACGAATCATTAAGAAAAATAGTTTATGCATAGCTTATTTTACCAGGAGAAATGCATCTTTTATAAATAACTCCCTGCAGAAATTGAATAAATCTCACTGTTAACTTTTCAGGTCTAAATTGGCAATAACAGGCTTAAGTGCCGTGTGCAGTAGGCAAAAACGTCAGAGACAAGCAAACTTTTTGAAAAAAATGACATATTGAATTTAAACTTAAAACTACCAGGATGTCATGGTGCCAGCTGGCAAATTGGATAAAAAATGGATTCAAGCAATTTTTGTGATTGCTTTTTAAATTTTACCGTGTTCATTTGCCTGTTTGCTTGTTATATTTTGTTTTGTTTTGTTTTGATGCAGATCAACAAAGTCAAAGGGCAAAATGACATTAAAAGACGTAGTAAAAATAAATTAATGATCATTTACTAGGCTTCTTAAAGGTTTTCTATATGTAAGTTATCTACATTTAAATTATAAGACATTGTCATATGTTGATCATATTTCATGAAATAATTTTTAAAATATTCTATCTGTCAATAATTTATTTTTCTTTTCATATAGTTTTACTTTTGAGCTTCTTAAAAGTATTAGATCTTAGAATTAGTAAAAGTTTATTGCTCCTGACTTTAAAAAAATTCTATCTTGCTATGAGACTACATGATTATTGAATTGACTTTCCACTCTTCTTATTTCTAAACACTGATGCTCAAAAAATTTGAGGGGGGTTTTCAAACACCAATTTTTCAAAAGGACTCAAGCTGCCTATAAACTTCAAAACATTTCCTTGTCACTCATTTTTTTTTCCTTTTCCTACATTCATTGTCAATGGGAGGGAAGGAAGAAGTAGTCACACTGTAAGTGTCTCGGCATTTTAAAATGCATTCATAAGACTTTAGAGGTTTTTACTTGTTAGTGCATTTCATGTCCTTTGAATTTCAGGTTTTGATGTCAATCTTCAGAGAAAGATGATAGAATTTCAAGATTGCGCATACTAATTCTTACATGTCACATGTCTATTTTTGATTTAGATTTCAAACATTAATTCTCCCTTTCTTCTTCATGCTGCCAGTTTATTTTTTTGGTCTCAGAAGAAAAGAAATTCATACATTTAACATTCAGTAATTGTTTATTACTTTTTTTGATTTTGATTGTCCTTGAAAGACTAATAAAGGAGTGTGCTTACTTTCTTCATTATGATGGTTTCAAACACTTGTGCATAGAAATAATATAGTATCTCTTTAAACTCATTTTAGATGTGATTTCATTGGTTTCAGCCCTTCCACAGCTAAATTGAGTAAACCATACCTGAATCTTTGATTGTTTTACTGAGGTAGAATTACTTCAATTACTCAAAGTAACCTGGTTAATCCCAACAGTTGCTTTGGTTATTATATTACGAAAGACATGAAAAGAGTGAATTTACTTATTCTAAATATACGAAAACAAATTAATAAATTAAGACAGCAGATTTTTAATTTAGTAGTTCACACCTGTAAGTATAACAGGATAAGTGATTTCTCTGAAATACTAGTACACAACAATAAACATCCAATTTTAGGCAACAAAATGTTTGATAGAAATATGTTAAAGGAAGCATTTGCTCTATCCCTTCACCCTCCATACTTAACAATACATCTGCAATAGATTCTGTATTTAAAACAAATTATAAACTTTGAGATATTGTGGCTGTAGTAACCAAAGATTTTTTTGCAAATTTGTAACGGTATCTTGTAACTCTCCCAATGGTCACAATCATGGCAAAAGAATACTGTGGAACAGATAAAAGGGATTAACTAAAACTTGAATTTTAATAGAAAACAATCCAATTCACAGGTCATTCCTTATTTTTTAGCAAAGAGCTTCACTAGGGTCTAGGTAAATTGAATATGATCCGAACCTACCATATGGTATTTGTAGTCTGTGTAAACTTTTTCATAATTACTTCCATAATGAATTATACATGGTTTTGAAAATTTAAATTTTTCTGTGATGGATTTTGGATCAAGTGGAGGAGGTATGGTGAAAGCATACTGATTGTACTTATTTGCTTTTGTTGTTCTTCCATTCAAATTAAAAATTTGTTTCCTTTATATGTCTGGGTTACATGGTTTGTAATATTAAAAAATTAACATTTATATTATGTTTTAAATTTTATACTGAAATTATGTATATTATCCAAGTTAATTCTCACTATAGCTCTGTGAGGTAAGAGTTAAGAGTTACAATGCGTAGGGCATTTACTATGGCTAGAAAAGGTACTAGGCATGACACAGATAAGTAAAACATAGGTGCCACACATCTGCATGACAATGCGGGCTCAAATTTGCATCTAAACTGTCCAAAGCATAGTGCATAAAAACAGAGCCTGGAAAAAGATGGGTCTAGCTTTAGGGACTGGTTCTGCCACTTACTGGCTGTGTTAGTTTTAGCAAATTAGTTCTCTGAAGCACAGATTCTTTGTGTGTATAATGAGGATAATGATAGTACCTACTTCATAGAGTTCTTCTGAGGATTAAATATGCTACATTGTATTAGGTGCTTAGCACAATACTTGATATATTTTAAGTACTTAATATATTTCAGGTACTATTTATATTTCTTCCATGCTATTTTTTTTTAACTTAAAATATTTAAACTTTTTTTTATTTCAGCATATTATAGGGGTACAGATGTTTAAGTTACGTATGTTGCCCTTGCCCCCCTCCCCCGACAAGTCAGAGCTTCAAGCGTGTCCATCCCCCAGATGGTGCACGTCACATTCATTATGTATGTATAGACCCATCCCCTCCTCCCCCCTCCCACCTGCCCGACACCCGATAAATGTTATTCCTATATGTGCACTTAGGTGTTGATCAGTGAAACCAATTTGCTGGTAAGTACTTAAACTTTTGAGGAAAAAAATATATAAACATTACTAATATATGTAAAATATAGGTTTCACCTCACTTATATTTCCATTAAAACTTATACTTTTTCTCCAAAGGCATTGTTTTTCTTTTGTAATAAAAATTATAACTCTGCTTTCACTACATTAATCTAGGACTATAAAATCCCAAATGCCAAAAAAGAGTTTTTTTAAGTTATATATCTTAATTTATCTTCAGACACATCTTTTATATCAAACTCCATAACAACTAAATGTTTATTCCATCTGTTTCCTTTCACCATCAATTTTAGTAGTATTATAGTTGGAATTCAACACGCAAAGGATACGTATATAAGCCATTTGTTAAATTTTAATCACCCCAAAAGAATTATTTGTGGTGAGAAATTGGTTTAACAAGTCTTAAACATGAGAAATTTCATCTCACTTTTAAATATCTATACAGAGACACATAAATACAATAGAAAGATATACCTACGACCTACATATTTACCTATGGATCTATATCTATATTGTTAACGAAAAAAAAAAGTCAAACTCTGTAAAATAATTTTAAAAAGATTTACTCTGAGCCAAATTTGAGGACCATGACCCAGAGCCACACCCAAGAAGCCTTGAGCAAGTGGACTGGCTGTGGCTGGGTTACAGTTTGGTTTTATACATTTCGGGGAGACAGGGGTTACAGCTAAAGTCATAAATCAATATGTGGAAGGCATACTTTGATTTGGCCTGAAAAGGTGGGACATCTCCAACCAGGGCTTACCGGTTATAGGTGGGTTTAAAGATTCTTTGATTTATAATTGCTTAAAGACATGAAGCTTTGTCTAAAGCCTTAAAATGTTTTAACAGAAGGAGCTGTTTGTCAGAGATAAGCCAGAGATAAGCCACCGGACACATATTGTTGTGTAAATTGAGGACCTGCAGGTTTGTCTTGCATACCCTTAGGCCTGTTAATGGGTTACAAAGGATGACCCAAAGAAGGGAGGCGGGCATGAAGAGGCATGTCTGACTTTCCTCCTGGCAGGCAATTTAGTTTTAGGATATTCCTTTGGCCATGAGGGGGTCCATTTAGTCAGCCGGTGTGGGGGGGTAAGCCTTAAAATTTTATTTTAGCTCACAGTGTTTTTGAGTTCTATGTATGAGGCCTTTTGGTTGGCTTTCAATTGTTTTACTATCCATTTCTTTCAGTACTGCAGTAATGGACAATATAGGAGGAAATATTCTTGTATTTAAATATTTAGATATACATTTAGTTTTGGCTTTATTCTAAGATCATGTCTATATATTCTTCCTTGCCAGATGGAATTTAACCATATTTTGTAAAAATTAAACTTTTTTGACAATTGATTAGAATGACTGAGCAAGCAATCCTGTTTTTATTAATGATATTCCGGAAAAACAAAATGAACAGATTGCCTATGAATGATCATATTAAGTAATTTATGTTTTTCCACAATGTCATTCTGAAACAAAACAAAGCTGAATGAGAACAAAATAACTCATAGTGATAAGAAAAGTATTTTAAAGATGTTATAAGATATTTATGTAGATTTCAAATTTGGTTTGGAACACCCAGTCATACATTAAAAAAGGAGTAAAATGTGCATGTTTATATTCATGGTCATTCAAATGGAAGATAATATTTAAGATTAAATTATTGTATAAATTGAAATTTTAGACTTAATCCCAATCCATTTCAGAAAACAGAATTATAAACCACAGATCTTACTAATATTTTTTACATTCTCACATGATCTTGAGGAACATGTTTCTTATAGAATATTTTGATAATTCCAAACTCATAATGACAAAATACCAATTTTAAATTATAAATGATCTGATTTTCCACAGATTTTCTGTCAAACTATGTCTGTAAGTGTCTTATTTAGATATCCCACCAAAAAATGAAAGAGTACAAAACAAAATAAAGTTGGATGGTATGGTGATTTGGTATTCACAAATATGTTCATGTTTAAATAATCTTAAAAAGGGAAAGGCCTATTGACATTTTTCCACAAATTTCACTTGGATTATGTCATATCTCTTTGGGAGATAACTGAAGACTTTAAAGATTCAGAAAAGATGGCCACAGACTATGTTAATATACACATCACAGAATTGGACATACTATATTTGGTTATTTCAGGCATCATAGCATATTTACTTGGCACTATAATGTTTTGGAAAATCAACTTTATTCAGGTATAATTTACGTGCAAGAAAATACAGCAACTTTATATACACAGTTCTATATGTCAATTCTTATTATTTTGAAGTTTATATTTTGAGCCAGTTACTAGAAAAAACAAATTCTTTTAAAATTATCATCTATATTGTGAATACCTATATATGTGTACAGTATCAAGAATAATAAATCGAACACACATTTAACCACTACTGTGTTAATGTTCAGGTTAATACATAGAACATTAACATTAATGTTAGGACATTTTCAACTACCTTTGACACCTGTTACTGTACATTTGTTCCTAACTACATGCCTCTTCCCTTTCTCCCTAGAGAGAAATACTATATTGAATTTCAAGGGAATCATTTTTAGTTATACCATCTATGTATATGCCTTTTAATAATATACTGTATTGTTCTGGAACTTCGTTTAGATAGAATTATAGCATATAAATTATTTTCCAATTTCATTCTATTATAGCACTCAATACATGTATTATATCTGACAGATTCATCCATAATGATATGAATAATTTTAGCTCATTCATTTTTACTGGTATACGGATTTCATCACGTTTATTAATACTACAGGCCGGGCGTGGTGGCTCATGCCTGTAATCCTACCACTCTGGGAGGCCAAGGCAGGAGGATTGCTCAAGGTCAGGAATTCGAGGCCAGCCTGAACAAGAGTGAGACTCTGCCTCTATTAAAAATAGAAAGAAATTAGCTGGACCACTAAAAATATATAGAAAAAATTAGCCGGGCACGGTGGTGCATACCTGTAGTTCCAGCTACTCGGGAGGCTGAGGCAGAAGGATTGCTTAAGCCCAGGAGTTTGAGGTTGTTGTGAGCTAGGCTGACACCATGGCACTCTAGCCCCTGGCAACAGAGCGAGACTCTGTCTCCAAAAAAAAAAAAAAAAAAAAAAAATTACTGCAATTTATATTTCTATACATCATTGATGGATGGACATTTGGATTGTTTCTAATTAAGAACAGTAGGGCAGTTTTGCTGTTAACATCCTTCTATATGTCTTCTGGTTCACATATACTATTTTCTCTAGGGTATACAGCTGGGAGTGGAATTGCTGGGTTCTTAGAAAAGGATATGCTCCATCTTATTAAGTGAATCCAAACCATTTTCTAAACTGGCTGTAGAAAATTACTGTCCCATTAATGGTAGATAAGAATTTCTGTTACTTTGTATCTTTGCCAACCCTTGGAATAGTCATACTTTTAAATTTTTGACAATCCGCTGGGTGTGAAATGGTATCTCCCCATTACTTAATTGTTCTTTCTATTTATCCGAGAAACAATTGAGTTCAGCATCTTTTATATATTTATCAGACATTCATAGTTCTATTTTGCAAAATCCCTCTTCAGGTTTTTAGCCCATAGTGCTATTGAGCTATTCATCTTTATTTTTATTGGTTTTTAGTTTTTTTTAAATTCTAGATACTGATTCTTTGTTCATTACATGTATTACAAATAGTTTTCCCAGTTTATGGCTTATCTTTTCATTCCATTAATGTGTTTTATACTGAACATAATGAGATAGCAGAACTTACACTAGTATATATCAAACTGATTATAAAGTTATTGTATTTAATAAAATGTAGTATTAGAGCCAGGAATTGGTGAATTGACTAGTAGTACAGAATTATGAGCTGAAACAGAAGTTTATGACTTTAATATAGTAGAATTTATCCAGATTAGTCTTCATAATCTGTGCTTTCGGTGTGCTTAAGAAATTCCTCTGTACTTTGAATTAATAGAAATACTCTTGCATATTCATTTACAAAAGCTTTATAGTTTTGTCTCTCATGGTCTTTTCCTGATCCTTCTAGAATTGTTTTTATGTATTTGGTGAGAAATACGAATCCAAATTTCCATTTTAAAAATTAACATAACAAATTATTCTTTTGTAATTATTGAAAAGTCCATTATACACCTGAGACACTAATGTATAATAATGCCTCTCATATGGCAAATATTCATATATAGCTGGATTTCTTTCTGAGCTCATTTTTCTCTGCCACTAGTGAATTTGCCTATCCATGGCTCTAATACTATATTGTTAAATTAAATACAATAGCTTTATAATTAGCCTTATATATGCTCCTGTAAGTCACATCAGCTTGTTCTATACTGTCTTGACTCTTGTTGAGTTTTTACCTTTCCACATATAATTTAATTGCTGGGATTCTGATTGGAGCTGCATTGAATTTCTCTATACATTTAGTTAGTGACATTTCTGCAATCCTGAGTCTTCTTATAATGCATATTATAGTATAACTTTCCTTTTATTTGAGCCTTATTTAGTTTAACGTAGTTTTATAATTTTCTCAAAAATCTGGCACAGCTTTACTTAGAATTATTCTAGGTATTCCATATGTTACTACATTTATTTTGAAAAAATATGAAGTCTACACAAAATTTGAAAGAATAGTACAATGAACACCCATATTCATCTATTGTAGGAATAATATTGATTGATCTATTACTACTAAGTTGCCGCATTTGCTTTATCTTTGTATGTATCTATAATTTTGTTGAACTATTTGTAAATAAGATGCAGACATCATGATACTTCACCCATAATTAAATTATCAGGTTTCCCAAAACAAAGGGATATTCTTCTTGTTTTTGTTTTCTTAACTAGAGCATTAAGTTCACTTATATTTCATGTAATTAGTGAAGTAATTGCATTAGCATCTGACATCATATTTGAGCTTTCTAATTTCCCCTTATTTGTTGTTTTTCTGCTCTCTTTAAGTTTTACTCTATGATTATTTTTATCATATTTTTTCAATCCATTATGTACCAAATTATGAATTTCTTGTCATCTTAGTGTTTAGAAGTTTTAAAATACATACTTAATTTATCAGCATCTCAACATCTGTATCTTTACATCTGCTGTAAATGTAAAATAATCATATACTTTAAACAAATTCAACTTCCTTTAGAATTATATGCTATTCTTTAAAAATCCATCTTTTCAAAACCTCATATATCACTGCTATTGCTGTTGTAAACCATGGTGTCTTAATGGGCCTGGATATTCTGGTTTCTCTTCAAAACGAATAAATCTTTTGCTTTTTAATGGGCCTGGATTATAAATAATTAGGTTAAACATTGTTTAATGTATAGTTCTCTTTTATTAAAATATTAATTGATTTATTAAGAATATAACAAATATCTCTAAAACCACACCTCAACCCAAAACTTTATTAAAAAATAAATAATATACTTTTCGCATATGCTATCCCTCTGCTTTACTCCTAGAGCAGCTGTCCCCAACCTTTTTGGCACCAGGGACAGGTTTCATGGAAGACGATTTTTCCACAGACTGCGGAGGAGGGGGATGGTTTCAGGATGATTCAAGCACATTACATATATTGTGCACTTTATTTCTGTTATTATTACATTGTAATATATAATGAAATAATACAACTCACCATAACGCAGAATCAGTGGGAACCCTGAGCTTGTTTTCCTGCAACTAGACGGTCCCACCTGGGGGTGATGGGAGACAGTGACACCCGAAGTGTGTTGTTTATGTCCAGTCTACTCCGAAATCTCCTTTTGGTTTCTGTCACTGCAGAAAACCCTGCTTCACAAAGATGGGATGTTGGAAATGGAAGCAGGCCTTGCAGTGCTTTTGTGGTAATGTCAGGATATTCTGCCCTGACTTTAATCCAGAGCACATGGAGATTTGAAGTTGTCTCAAACATACTTTTAAGGCACCATCATTTGCGATCTCAAGCAGTTGATCCTCTCCTAGCACAGACAAAGCTGATTCACCTGGCTTACTCACAAATGGGTTGTAGATCCGTTCCTTCACAGTTTGGAGGTCTTTTGTGGTTGGGAAGTAATGCTCGAACTCTTTTGAAAGCTGAGATAGGTGATCATGCACCATCTGGGAGAAAGAAGGCCCTGGCTTAGTGTCTTTCAACATCTTTGCTAATGTTTGAAACATGTCTGGAATCCCAATGTTCGCTCGTCACCCCTGTAATTCCAGTTTGGCTTTGAATGCAGCCACTTTATCTGCCAACTTGAAAACAGTTGTCATTCTCCCCTGAAGTGACAGATTGAGTTCATTGATCAAGTTGAATATGTTACACAAGTAAGCAGGTTTTGCAACCCATTCTGTGTCACTGAAATGTGCTGCCAGGGGTGACAGTTTTTCTAAAAGAAATCTCTCTTATAACTCAAAAATTCTGGCCAGTGACTTACCTTTAGAAAGCCATCTCACTTCTGTGTATATGACAAGACGTGTATGCTCTGCGTCCATCTCCTCACAGAGCTGTGCAAACAGATGTGAAGTTAAGCGCATGTACTTTAATGTGATTGATAATTTTAATCATATCCTGCAAAATGTTGCTAAGTTCAGGTGACATTTTTTGGGTAGCCAGCATTTCTCTATGGATGACACAGTGCATAGACTCATATTCAGGAGCAACTTTCTTGACCCGAGTAGTGAAACCAGAAAGCTGTCCAGTCCTGGCAGCCGCTGTGGCTGTGCATATACTGACACAAAATGATCAGTTCAGTTTTCCTGATATGTAATCATTCAAAGCCTTGAATAGTTCTGCAGCTGTGGTGTTGGTTGGCAACAAAAGTGCACATAATATATTCTCGTGCACATCCTCCTGAAAATATATCCCACAAAGACAAGCATTGTTGCCTTGTCGTCAACACCAGTAGACTCATCAACCTGTATTGTGTACCACAGTGACTCATTAATCCTCTCTAACGATTGTGCCTCAATATCCTCTGCTATTTATTTCATCAATTTGTCTTGTTATGGTGCTAGCTTAAAGATGAACACGTGCCACCTTTTGAACTGCAGCCTCTCCTAAAAGTTCGCGGCAAATGTCCTTAGCAGCAGGCAAGATCAACTTTTCGCCAGTAGTAAAGGGCTTCTTGGCTTCAGCAATGCAGTTAGCCACTAAGAATGATGCTCTCAGTGCAGACACATTCGATGAAGTGGTGGCCTTCAATAATTAATTCTCTTCTTTGTGTTCACATTTTTTTTATTTTGAAAACCTCCAAAGGCTTATCTTTTAATGCAGGGTGCTTGGTCTCCATGTGACCTTCAGTTTTGAAGGTCTCATGGCTTCATTGGATAGGCTGTTGCCCCATATTAGACAAAGTAGGCTTGGAGAATGCAAATCACCTGTTGCAATGAATCTGCAATTTAAGTAGGACTCTTGGTATTCTCTTTTAAATGCAGCTTTCATTTTGCCGGAAGTCTTAGAGTCTTCTGCTGTGTCATCATTTGGTCTTTTCCCCTTTTCAAAGAGGTTCTCCAGCAACATTTGTTTTTTACTCATTTTTGCTAGGGTTAGCTTGCGGGCTTACCAAAACCGTGACCAAGGCAAGTGTGTAGTGCAGAAAAAAGGCGTGGATGGAAGTGCTAAGTAAAATAATGGGTGGATCACATGCGCACTAAAATAAGTATCAAATTCTGACTTAAAGCCTGCTACCAGATGCAGCTTGTCACTTGCCACTCACTGATAGGGTTTTGATATGAGTCTGGAAGCAATTGATTTATTGGGGTCTCTGTGCAGTCAAACCTCTCGCTAATGATAATCTGTGTTTGCGGCTGCTCCCCAGCACTAGCATAACCATCTCAGCTCCACCTCATATCATCAGGCATTAGATTCTCATAAAGAGTACGCAACCTAGATCCCTCATGTGCACGGTTCACATAGATTCTCCTATGAGAATCTAATGCCAGCACTGATCCAACAGGAGACGGAGCTCTGGCAGTGACGTGAGTGATGGGGAGTAGTTGTAAATACAGATGAAGCTTTGCTTGCTCGCCTGCTGCTCACTTCCTGCTTTGTGGCCTGGTTCCTAATAGGCCAAGGACCGGTACTCGTCCACAGCATGGGGTTTGGGGACTGTGGTCCTAGAGAGATTATATCTATTTCGAAATTGGCTATTTTTTTTTAAAGTCCAAATTATCATTTAGTTATAATTGCTTTTAAATTTTATGAGAATCATGTTGTAGTTAAATTTCTGGGACTGGCTTTTTGCTTTCAATTTTGTATTTATTCATATGCAATATTGAAAGAAGCTATAATTCATTCAATGTCACCAATGTGTAACCTTACACTGTGTGAATGTGCTACAATTTTTTAAAATTTCAGAATATTTCAGGGGTACACACGTTTTGGTTACATAATTTTTATCTATTCTGCAGATGAACGTTTGTGTTTTTTATAGTTGCCTCATTTTGCCATTTTTGTGTTTTTGGAGCTGAGGTTAAGATCATACCACTTGCCACAGGACATCCAAGAAGTTGAGAGACAGGGCGTGTTGGGGCAAGGAAAGCGACTTTTATACTTTTATTCGTATAGCTAGCAAATCGAGAAGATGGTGGACTAGTGTCCTAAAGAACCATCTTAAGTTAGTGTAAAGTTTAGGCTCCTTTTTGTCTTGAGAGAAGGGGAAAGGGGCCATTGGGTTGCGAGAGGTAACTGAGGACCACAGACATTTGAGTGTCAATGAGCGTCGGAGGAGGTTGTGAAACTTCCTTGATGGTGGCCAGTTAATTTTGGAGGATGAAGGTCATAAAGTTTCTACAAATCTTTAACATAGCATTGTTACTTGTGTGTATAGTTTTCTTATTTCCCAGGGAGTTAGTTTGGGGAAACGGACAGTTATTATTTTTCTCCTAGTCTATGTGTGGAGCCAAGCAGAAGCTTTTAACCTCAAGGATATTACCACAGGGGATCAGAAACAAAATGGAGCTAGTTATGTTAAGCCTCCCTTCCACTGTTACATTTTCATTGACATTAGAAAATGTGCTAGTATAAACAGTTTCACACATATTTTCCATTATATATTTGCAAATGTTTCAGTTGGGTGTATACCTAGAAGGTCAATAACTAGATTGTAGATTATATTTAGCTTTAGTAAATTGTATTAAACTGCTTTATGAGGTGATTTATACCTTGATTCAACAATGTTTAAGAGATCCTATTGAGACAGAAACATCATGGTCTGGATAAAAATACTGCCAGAGTTGTTGACGAAAAATAAGGCCTGCGAGTGAGGTCAACAAAATGGTGAACTAGGAAACTGCAAGCACTCAATCTCCCAACAGAAACATCAAAAAACAACAAGAAACTGGCTAAAATAACCTTATAGGTGCTCTGAAAAACAGACAAAAATGTACAGCAAGCAGGCAAACACCAAATCGAGAAAAAGATACATTCAAAATAGCAGGCATTTTGTGTTATTTTTAGTTACGCTTACTTCATCCTCTTACTGGTGCAGCATGGTCTTGGCCTGGAAAAGGGGCAGCCCAGTTCCCGATTTCCACCCTAAAACCATAGGCAGCAGACAAGACCTTATATTCTTCCATGTGTACACGTAAGTATTGATCAATTAGTTCTAATTTAGTATTGAGTACATGTGGTGTTTCTTCTTCCATTCTCATGATACTTCACTAAGAAGAATAAAAAAAGAGACTTTATATACAATGTTCTAACCTGTGTGGTTTCTACTTGAAGAATTGGTCTGTTTTACCTAACTCAGCTCAGGCTGAAAAGTAGCTTCTACTGGCTGTGAATGCTGCAGGTAGTATAAACACAGAGATGCCTAGGATAAGAGATTATAAACAGAGACATACAATAGACCATCAAAAGCACCAAGAAGTTACAGTGTTGCATGCAGCCCTAAATTCATGCACTTCTTGCATGTAAAGTACGTTCAGACTGTACTAACATCCCCAAGAGTTGTAACCCATTCCAGCATCAGTTTCAAGTCCCAAGTCTCATGTAAATATCATGTAGATTAAGTATAGGTAAGAGTCAAGGTATGATTCGTCTTGAGATAAAAATTCTGTCCAGCTGTGAGCCTGTGAAAACAGAGAAGTTATGTGCTTCCAAAATACAATGTCAGGACAGATACAGGATAGACATCCCCATTCTAAAAGGAGAAATTAGAAAAAAAGAGAAAATGGTGGATCTCAAGAAAATTCAAAACTTAGCAAGGCAAATTTGGTTAGATCTGAACACTCAAAAATTGGGATTTGATCATAATCTCAAAAGACACAACCCTGAATGTTGAAATCCTGAAAGATAAAAATCCCAAAAGTATAATTCTGGAAAAAGTAATAAAAAATTCTTTAAAAGATAATTCATTTACATTTTGAAAAGGGGATTTATTTGAGAAACATATATAAACACAGTAGAACACTTCACAAGCCACTTTTCACGATGATAGGCCATAATAACTTGCATAATTTTGCAAGCATAGACACTCAGGTATACTAATGTCAATCACACAAGTATATCAGTGATGAGCAGATAAACCATATTTGTGAAGAAAAAGGTCAAAAAGGGGAATGTACAAATGCATATAACCATGGTGGGTAATTGTGTGCCCCAGGCTTCATAACTGTAGGCATCTGAAATACTGTGATGAAGAACCTAAGCCTTTTGATAAGATCCATCAAGAGCCACAATGGGAGCCGGGCTCAGTGGTGCGTGTCGTAGTCCCAGCTAATCAGGAGGCTGAGGTGGGAGGAGGATCAATTGAGTCCAGGAGTTTGAGGCTAGACTGGGCAACATGGTAAGATCCCATCTTTTTAAAGAGCCAAGATACCAAGAAATTTTATTTTTTACAAATGCATATATATATATATATAGAGAGAGAGAGAGAGAGAGAGGGAGGGAGAGAGAAAGAGAGAGAGAGAGAGGACATCTCTTCATTTATTGATGAAGTTTCAACATCTTTATGTACATACACAATACTTACACACGAAGTCTCAACCTCTTGGTGATGCACTTTTGTGGAGTCAAATTTGCATTAAATGCATAAAACAAATTAGAACTCTAAAAATCTTTACAGGATTTATACCTCCAGCACTGGAAACGATGCAAAGATAAAATACATAGTACAATGAATTGTAAAAAAGAATGCTGACAATTTAAAATAGTGGGAAGAAAACTAAAAAAAAAAAATTTAAAAAAACTAAAAAGAAAATTTGACATATGAAAACGTGTATTATAGGGATTGATTGTGGGCAATTGCACGGAGGTACTCCATAAGAACTAGCTGATTCTCACAATCATTAACTGTGTTTTGAAGTCTTGCAATCACAATGAATGGCTGCTTTTGTTTTTCTTTTAGGACCAGGCTCTCCTTGGAGAATATGTTCACATTTATTTTCTATGTGGTGCTGCTCTTTCTAAAATTCTTTTTTGATTTGACATACAACAACATGAGCATTCCCTTTTAAATTTTCCTTTCTTCTGTGCCATGCTTCTGTGTGTTTTTGAGTATGTGGAAATCCATTACAGATCACAAATCTAGATACAGACCACAATTTGGCAGAAACAATGCTGGTGATTAAACAGCAACGCTTTTGTGTAAGTGTCTTCTTATCCTGCTATACACATAATTATTTTTGAACCATTCCATAACTTCTCTGTCTTCTTCAGGCAAATGCGGCCTTAATTCATTAAAAGCTCCTGGAATGTCATCAGCCGGAAGGAATGCCAACGCAGGAAAATGATTCATTTTCATACTGAAGTTTTTATTGTTGTTGTATCATGTCGCCAATCCACTCATCTGAATTTTCCACCAAACACGTTGGGTTGAATGGGAAAAAAAATTATTGGTAACACCTTGAAATTCCCTTTTGGAAGCCTTGATCACACCTAATTCCAAACTTGTCATTATGGTTTGGGGATTCAATTTAAATGCATTTTCGTCTGCAAAGTCCACCAAATCTTCATACGTGTTTATAAAGTGCTCCACTCTTTCCAATAACGTAACAATATTATATTATTGTGTACAATAATACACAAATAATACATAATAATTTGTGTATTATTACTCATTAATACACAAATGAGTAAATAAATTCTAGAATTTTTGGATCTAACGGGAGCATGAATTGTATATAGTTGATTAAAAAACAGTGGGGACACTTTTGAAAGTGCCATCCATTAGCCAAAGTAAAGCATGTGCTAATAGTTTTTTTGTTAGATTTCGTGGTAAATATTGAAGTCTATCATTTTTGATAGTCAAATCCCTAATAAAGAATATTTCACATTTAGTATGCATTGTAACACTGGAAGGAACCTCAATATCAGCAAGTGTCTTTGGTTCAGAAGGTCATTGAGTGTGTTTAATTCTTTTTATTCTCTGATGAAGGGCATTTTTGAAGGCAAACGGCACTATAGGTGAAGAAGCAAAAGTTGTACATGATTGAATAATTTGGCAGTGGAGATTTCTTGTATTTTTATATGCATTTTCACTTCTATGATCTTTGAAACACTCACTGCACTTGCATTTGGAGAGTGGTTATGGTCTACAAATTTTATAAGTATACGCTGTTGATTTGAAAGTCTGATTATTGCTTGGCTGGCATAATTAAGTGATTTTCTGCTTTCGCAGTACCAATAATAATTAGCTTTTAAATTTTTATCTTTCACCGTTAAGTAACCTCATACACTTAACTTATAACAGCCTTTTGCAAGAGAAAAATTTCACAGATCTGTTCCACTGTGTTGTAAAAAATACGGTAAGAAGAAATTATATTTGGCTTCGCCAATACCAAATCTGTGTTAGTCAGGGTTCTCCAGAGACACAGAAACAATAGGATATATATATATATAGATACATGAGACAGGAGTTCTAAGGACAATTGGCTCATGCAATTATGGTGGCTGAGAAGTCCCACAACAGAATTCTGCAAGCTGGAGACTATCAGATGCCAGTAGCATGGCTGAGGCTAAAAGCCTCAGGACCCAGCAGGGGTGGAGGTACTGGAGCCCAGTGGCCAGTGAGCCCGAAGTTTTGATATCCAAGGCAGCAGAAGAAAAATCTGTCCCAGCCCCAAGAGAGACCAATTTGCCTTCTATATTTGTTCCCTCCAGGCTCCCAGCTAATTAGATGATGCCCATCAACACTGAGGGCAGATCTTTCCCACCTAATTCACTTAGACTCACACACTAATCTCCTCCGGAAACATCTTCACAGACATACTCAAATTAGTGCTTTACCAGTTCTCTAGGTATTTCTTAATCCAGTCAAGTTGCCACCTAAAATTAAGTCTACAAATGTACCCCTTGTCAACTTGGCACCCATACACATCTTGTTAAGCCATACGTAATTTTCAAATAAACACAATAACAAGGTAATAGTTTCACTTACCAATATGTAACTGTCCTTCGATTGTGGTTTTTGGGATTTTAAACTTTATGGATTTTAGACTTTAGGGATTTTGATCTTTTGGGATTTCAACATTCAAGATTATGGCATTTGGTATTATGATCCAAACTCTCAAGAATTATTCTTTTTGGCTGGATGTTCTGCCCTCTGGGCCCATTGGAGTGGCAGTGTCACTTCCATGGCCCTAAGCAGGAGCTTTGCCCTATTGGTTTTGCATAATGGACCCACCTCCTTGACTCCTTGATGTAGCCCCACTCCCTTAGCTCCACAGGGTGGCCTTTCCCTTGAGGAACTGGGTGTCAGGATCCTGGCCTGCTGAAACCGAGAAGGTGTCTCCCCTCTCTGAAACCAAGGAGGAAACAGCCTGTGGTGCCTGTGTGCTCTGGGCCTATGGTGGGAGTGAAAGCCCCGATGATTTATGAATTGTCTTCAAGGTCATTGTTCTCTTTTCTTGAAGGATAATGCATGTTCTCAGGTGGATAACTCTATTGTCCTACCTTGTAAGTCCCAGAAGTCCAACAGCCTTCATTCATTCCACTTTGCTTCCATTTTGCTTTATATGACACCTTTAGTTTACATTGACAGTATCTTTGCTGGTGTAATCTCACATCTATTACTGGCTTCTGCTGAGACTGCTGACTAAAATGATGAGTAATCTCTTAATGGAGTGATTGTCTAGCTATACCTTTGGTGTTCTTTCTGGAACACTCTTATTTTTTTAAAAAATGTGCATAGACTGAGAATTTTCCAAATCTTCAAATTCTGGGTTTTGTTTTCTGTTTGTTTGTTTGTTTGTTTGTTTTTGTGGCTAAATAATTCTTTACATTTATTTCTCTCCTCACATTTACTATAATCAGTAAGGAGAAGCCAGGACACACCTTCAACACTTTGCTTAAAAATCTCCTCGGTTAAATTCCAATCTCCTCACACATAAGTTCTAACTTCCACAGAGACTAGAACACAATCCAGCTAAGTTCTTTGCCGCTTTATAACAAGTGTTATCTTTCTTCTAGTTTCCAATAGCATGTTACTCTATTTCCATCTGTTACATCATCACAAATGCTTTTAATATTCATATTTATATCAACATTCTTTTCATGATGATATGTGCATTATTTAAGATGATAGAAAGTTTTCCTATAGTTCTTCTCTTTTCTTTTTGAGCCCTCACCAGAATTCCTTTAACATCAATAGTTCTGCCACAGTCCCTTCAAAGCAATCTAGGCTTTTTCTATCAGGCATCTCGAAATTTTTCCAGCCTTTGCCCATAACCCAGTTTCAAAGTCATTTCCACATTTTTAGTTATCTGTTACAACAGCATCTTACTTCACAGTACCAAAATCTGTATAAGTCTTTTTGGACTTCCCTAGCAAAATACTATAGACGAGGTCACATAAACAACAGAAATTTATTTTCTCACAGTTCTGGGGGACAGAAGTTCAGAATTCAGGTGCCAGCAGGGTTGGTTTCTGATAAGACCTCTCTTCCTGGCTTGTAGATGGCTGCCTTCTCATTGTTTCCTCACATGAGAGAGGAAGAGAGAGAAAGAGAAAGAGATCTGGTGACTCTTCCTGTTATGAGGGCACCAATCCTATTGGATTATGGCCCCATCCTTATGATCTCATTTAACCTTAATTACTTCCTAAAGACCCTACCTCCAAATACAGTGTTCTCCAAATATTGGGGAACAGGGCTTTAACACATAAATAAATAAATATAAAAAAAATAAATATTGGGGGCTAGGGCTTTAACATAAAAATTTCAGGGGCACAAAATTCAGTAGTCTATTACACTTAATTATGCACTTTTCTGTGTATACACTTAAGTAAATGCTTAAAAATAAACAAATCAACAGCTAATTTCAGTATGAATAAGAGATTTGAGGAGAACAGGAATTAATGTAGACACAGAGCAGGTAATTTCCCAGGCCCGGGTAACAAATGATGGAAGGTTATGACTTAAGTGTTGGTGACAGAGAAAGAAAAGTGGACATATTTGAGTGATATTTAAGAAATAAAAATGTCAGGGCATAATAATCAACAATGTGTTAAGAATTACTTCTCAGTTTCTTACATAAAAAACGTGTATGTGTAGTTGTGCTATTCATACAACTCCAAAAAAGGATGAGGCTTAGAGACAAGCATCATGAATCTGGCTTTGGACATATGAAGTACGTGGTATCTTAAAGCATCCAGTGGGATGCAAAGGTCTAGGTTCAGAAAAATACTCTGCATTGTTCACATAAATTTAGAATTTTTCTGCCTACTGTCATATTTGAAGTTTTGGTCATGAATGATATTGATCATGAAAAGAGTAAAAGATAAGAAGACAATCGGTTCTAGGAATAAACCTTGAATAGTTTAATATTCAGTGGCTTTTCAGAGATGAATAACTTATTTAAAAAGGCCAAAGAATTGGCCAAAGGAAAAAATACTAATATATTATATGAAGGGAAAAAGAGCTACTAATATTTAGTGTTGTTGACAGATCAGATACAATATTTCAATTTAGCCAAATGAGAGTATTAGATTCAGTGTCTATACCCATGTGGATTGTAAGTAAGGGTTTAGCTTCTGGATTCATTCAGATTAGGTTGCAATTCTAATTCGAATCTTGCTAGCTGTGTGACTTTGAGCAAGTCACTTGACCTCTCTGAGATCCTCATCTACAAAAGCTAGTTGTAAATAATCAAATGAGATAAACTATAAGAGAAATTTTGCACAAGTTAAAATGCAAGGTATTCAATAAATATTAGTTATCAGTATCCTTTAATAGGCTATGCCATTTTAAATAACTTGGTAGAACTATAAATTTCAGAGACAGTATAATGTAATGATTGGGAATGTGGTCTTTGTCATTAGAATGGCGTTATTTCAAATCTCAGATCTACTTATGACCTCTATGACATTATACATGTTGTTTAATTTCCTTGTGCCTGGGTATTCTTATAAATGGTGCCTACTATTACACAAATATTAATAGTATTTCTTAAAACAGCATTTTAAAAATATTTGGATTATATGTGGATAATTAAAGAGTTGATGCTCTGTACTATTTAGTGCTATATCACACTGAAGAAATGTCAGGATTTTTTTTTTTTTTTTTTTTTTTTTTTTGAGACAGAGTCTCACTCTCTTGCCTGGGGCGAGTGCCGTCGCGTCAGCCTAGCTCACAGCAACCTCGAACTCCTGGGCTCGAGCAATCCTACTGTCTCGGCCTCCCGACTGGCTGGGACTACAGGCATGCGCCACCATGCCCGGCTAATTTTTTCTATATATTTTTAGCTGTCCAATTAATTTTCTTTCTATTTTTGGTAGAGATGGGGTCTCGCTCTTGCTCAGGCTGGTCTCGAACT